>JAQGAS010000310.1:0-62023 GCA_034686365.1 Pachymerium ferrugineum | reverse complement strand
TTGCTTGCTTTGCTTGCTTTGCTTGCTTTGCTTGCTTTGCTTGCTTTGCTTGCTTTGCTTGCTTTGCTTGCTTTGCTGAATGAATTATAGAGTATTTTAAATTTTATTATTTTGTATTTTATAACTTCTGTGTTTAATAAAAAGACTTTTTATTAAAAAAATTTGATACCAAAAACTTACTCAACAAAGACATCAAAATTAGAATTAAGTCAATCATAATTATTTCCAGAAGTATTAAATTTTAACCCTCACCAGGTTTTAGTAAAACCGTCAAATTCATCCGTTCATTCGATTCATCCCGTTCCTCCTTTTATTCGGTGCCGGCTCAACCTTGTTCACAGTAGATTATAGCTTCGTATTTCCTAGGTTAAGTACAAAATTTGGTAAGGAAAGATGCGATTGGGACCTCGTGCCTCGGGTGAATATATTGCCCAATTTGCTAAAGATGTATCGATAAATAAAGAAAATGTTTCCGTATTAGCAGTTAAGGTAAATTATTAGAAAAATTTAAAAAAATGTGAATAACAACATAAATTGCAGATATGTGAGGTGCTGAGCAAAAAAAAATACAGCATTCGAACATGGAAAAATCACATTCTCCATCCAAATAGAATGGATGATACAGCAGTTGATTGGTTAATAAAAACTGTTTTCAAAATTACAGTTCAATCTAAAATTATTTTTTTTCAGGATTTTTGTTGCAGATACTTTGAACTTTTCTTTTTGGGGTGTTGGCGATAAAAAATTCGGCGTTAGATACAATGGCAAACTCTACACTGGGTATTGGAGTTTACATGCAGCTATTCAAAGGGCACTGAAAGTAGAGAAAAATCTATACCCATTTGTACGAAAACATAAAAAATTTATATTCCTATAGGACGGATTAAATATAATTAACCCGAAATATTACGCTTCATTGGAAAGCAGTGAATTTATGTGCTTCTTGAAATCGGATACTGCATCTCCTATTCCTTTACTAGATGAACGTTTTAAGATTTTGAAGGAGTCGGGAAAAATACTAAACGAGGTACACCGTTATATATTAGACAAAAAAAACTTTTGACAATTTTGTAAAACATTTTTCAGAAATTTGAGGGCTCATTTGTAAATTGTGTTAAAAATTGTGGTAAAAGTGCTGTCAAGTTGCTTGATTTGATAGTTGAGAATTTCCCGTCTTATAAAGATGAAGGCATTTACGAAGGACAAAAAGGTACATTTTCTACATTTTCTGAATACTTTTTCAGAAAATTCATTTATTAAAGTCCGTTTTGTTTTGCTGTACTTAGTTTCATTTTATAAAAGAGCACAGATTTTAGTGTGTGACATCTGGGCTTGTTTCGAAGGAAAAGGGATCGGTGCCTTTGATGACATTGACTCTTTAACTATGTTTGCTGATTACAGGTTTACTTCTTTTTGTAATAATATTTGTTACAAATTTAATCAGAAATAATTTTTAGGATACCTCAAGTATTGGCTTATTTAGGTGTCTTGCAATATTCTGATTCACTTAATGAAAAGTTGCAGAAAGGTATAAAGGGTTTATTTTTTGTTGCTCATTTGTAATTAGATTAATACTTTATAGAGCATTTATTTTCAAACGGTGATAGAGAAGAAATGGAACTTCGAGGTTGCACGATTGCAGCTGTAGAAGTAAATTGGACAGTTTATTAAAAGTAATTATAAACAATACTTCTTTGTATTTTTCAGTTGCTCAAGGAAGAAATTAAAAAAATAATTGCTGCATGTAACGAAACAAGTGATATTACTGTAAACAGTGCACTTATTGACTTTTACTTATGGGATTATCAACAAAGTCAACGACAAAATGTTCAAAAAATACCATTTCATAAAGTTAGATGTATTTACTATTAAATATTATTTTGAAAAATTAATGATTTCAATATTTTATTTTTAAGAATGATATTTTTGTAATAAAATATGAGTTGTGTTTAATTTTTTTAAAATAATATATTCGGGATTAGGGTATTTCCCTGGCAAGATTGTCACCAGATGGCGCAGGCGTTGGCAATCTACTTTTGTTATACAGTCTCTACAGTCTCGTGAATCGAAAGTGAAAATTCCTTCAGAAAAAGTGCGTGAGCTGGGTTTGTTGTCATAAGATGAGCAAAGTGGATGGATTGGTGTCACTTTTAAACACTGCTGAAGCTACCCAAAAACTCAGAGAGATTCTAAACGTCGGTGTAGGTCAAGCGAAGGCCTTTGAAGCCGGCGGTGAGGAAAATTCATTAGGCTTAAAACGATTGGTTGCTTGGTTAGAGCATGTAAATTTGACCTTCATTCCCGTGTTCTAAACAATGTCCTGAATCAATATGGAATCAAAATTGGAATTTAATAAAAAGCATGCGGTCCAAAAATAACCGAAATCTAAATTTATTTTTATAATTGACATTTCAGATATTGAACACTCATCAACTTGTTTTAATTTCAACGGCAACTCCGACGCATATTCAGCCGGAACGAGAATGCTCGAATCGTTAAATAAAGAGGCTTTAATGGATACTCAAACCATGTACGTGTAACAAAGGTGAAAAAAATTTAATAAACAATAATTTTATTTCTTACTTAGAGTATTACAAGGCGCAAGCGAAAGCCAAAGCTTTGACGTATCGTGTCAAAACGTGACGGTCGTCGTTAATCCACAGAATAATTATACATCTGGAAGTAGTAAAGTAATGAATCGGAGTATTTGGTTAAATTTTAAAAACACTTAATGCGTCAATTATTCGTATAGGTTCGTATTAAAAACATCGTCGATTACGGATGGGAACAAAAATACTATACTGGTAGACTTGTCGCTACCCACTTATCCGGCAATTTCATCGCATATTCAATTGTGGGTAGAGATAAGTCTACTGGGATGGTTAGAGTGCTCAGCACAAAAAGCGGAGAAAGAACTTTGATTAAAGCACCTGGCATAGTTAAAGATTTGTCCTTTGCTCATATTGCTGATCAAGTTGTATTAGCTTTTGTCGATGACGTTGGACATTTATATATTAATGATATACACGAAACAGATGGAAAATTAAGGTAAAATATTCCACAATTAAAATCTATATATTTACTGACACGTGTGAATTTTAGTTACACTTCCGTTTTAACTGTCACACAACCGAATGAAGTACCGAATGAAGCGAAACCAAGTGATAATCATCGTGTTATTTGGTGTCAGTATATACCCGAAGAGAATCTCGATGACGGTGAAAGCTTAGAAACTGAAAATTGCTCTAAACTTCTCGTTATTTTACACGATGACAAAGCGGAGATGTTGAATATTGATTTAATAACTCAGAAACACGGAAATGGGCCGATTGATGCCCGTGCATTGTATTCGGGTTATCAAATTATAACCGACCACAGTCAGGTAAGTGTAAGTATATAATTATAATAACCAAATCGTTTTAAGGTCTAATTAAATGGTTAATATTTAAGCCTATTATTGATGCATCGTTTTCACCCGATGGTGTTGCGCTAGCAACTGCTAGCTTGGATGGCGAAGTGAAGTTTTTTCAGGTTTATTTAAATGAAGAAGAACCTACACCTCGGTAATATTCACACTCAATATACAAAAATTTAACATAATCATTCATATATATGTCTTAATAGATTTTTACATTGTTGGAATCCTCATGAGGGAAAGCCATTGTCATGCCTTTTCTTTTTAGATAACCACAAACAAAACTCGAATGCAGAGTAAGTTAATTCCAGGCCATTAAAATTCATTTCATAATATTAAATTATTTAGTACCCACTGCTGGAAATTTGCTGTGACGGGTGCAAATTTTAATCGGGAAATTAAAGTTTGGAGTTGTGAGACTTGGACATGTTTGCAAACAATCAATTTCAAAATCCCTGAAGGGGAAACATTGGAACCCTGTTTTAAAGCTGGTTTGGATTTAAGTGCAACTTACTTAATGTTATCGGATATTTCTCGAAAGGTAACAAATTTAACTTTTTTTTAAAATAAACATTCGTAACAGAAACTGAGTCTATTTCAGGTTTTTTATGTTTTAATCTTGAAACACGATGTTCAACATAACGTAGTCAATGTCTGTTCACTCTCAGCTTTCCAATTACCGTTTCCTATTCTTAGCTATTCAGTTGTAGATGCGAGTCGAAAGAAATATAAACAGTCTGTTGACAATGAGCATATAGTTTCAGATTTTGCGACAGGTATACTCTTTGATACTTTAATTCAATCTATACAAGTTTTCCGTTTCTTTAAAGGCGATCAGCTAGATGATATTCAAGATGATGAAGCTGATAACTTAGTCGAAGGAGTTGTTGTCCGGTTATTTTACATTCAACCAAAGTAAACTATTATTTTTGAGATAAACAAAAATTATTTACTTACCTTTTAATAATTTTTAAGGTCTCTACAAGAATGTAGAATTGCGTATCAACCCAACGCATCAGTTCCGTTTACATCTTCAACAATCAGTTCATTGTCACAAGATTCTTATGCGTTCCGTGATCACATCTCTGATATGAGCTTTGCCGATACCGACCGCTCTCAAATGGATGATGCTGTCCTCGACCGTACCCCTATTCTTTCACAAACCCACAACTCCAACCAAATTCTTTTAACGCCAGATGCTTTTACATCTTCACCTATTCACACCTGTACAAACAAAGCAGGGTTATTTCAGTCACCTTTAAATACACCATCGTCTATTCCGTTGCCTCCTGTTACTCCGTCCGAAGAAGCAGCTCTGGCAACACCTACGGGAGAAAGAACTCCTGCTTCTGCAGATAATCAAGAAATGGAAGTTCGTAATTCTGGAAGAAGCAGTAATTCTTCACCTAGTCTTGAAGTTCAGCAAATACTTGGACCAACTACTCAAGCCGACTGTGATGTCATTACAACTACTGACGGCTTAGATGACTTTGGAGATTTGGAAAAAATTGAACATGGGTAATAAATTTTTTTTTTTTTTTAATTCAGTGATTTACTTGATATTTTTTCATTAGGCCCGAACTGGAGAATTCATCCAAAACAACTAATAGTTTTGTAAGTATATCTCCTTTCAACAAACAACCATCACCCAATGTTAGAGAGGTTAGAGAGTACGATCCAACCATTTGGCCCCTTCCGCCGAATTTGAACTCTGAAATAAACTTGAATAATAATAATACAGAGAAAGAAATATATTCTGAAGTTCAGAATACCGAAGATTATAATGATGATGGTGGAGGTGGAGTTGGAGTTGGAGTTGGAGGTGGAGGTGATGGTGATGGTAGTGAACCGTGTCAAAATAATATAGAAAGTCAGCCATCTGTGTCAACAGGAAAACGGTATGTGATTAGTTTTAATTGGAATGAATTAATAAGTTTTGGTTTCCATTTTTAGAATGGAAAAGACACTGGATACGATGCAGGAGTCATTACATGTTATTAGACAAATGTTGTTGGTTCAGCAGAAAGAAATCGCCGATTTAAAGCAGGAAATGCGAATTCAGAAAAATACTGGAGATAATATTCACCAGGAAATGGGAAGACACTTTGCTAAAAATGTTTCCAAGTTAGAAACAACGGTTTCCGCTATGATGGAACGAAACTTGTTACAGCTAAAACAGTGTGATAGTACGTCTCTACGACTGCCTGTTATTGAATTCGATGAAAATGTAATTGGGATTTTTATGGCTTATAGATAAATGGCTTGAAGAGCTAATGAGGAATGTTGAAAAGCGTGAACAGCTACAACGGGAGCGTTTCGTCTCAGGATTATCGCAATCACTTCTTAATGCTGTTAACAGTAAATTAGAAACTTCTGTTAAACATGAAATGAAAAGCCTCGTTCTTCCAGGTAAAAAAATCTAGCATGACAACTTGAATTATTAGTTATTATATTGTCTGTTTTTTTTAATCTATAGCTATTACAAAGTTCTTAGAGCCTGTTAAAGACAGTATTCAAAATGAAATTGCTCAAAAATTAACAGCGACTGACAACGTAATGAAAGACAACATAAGTAAAATGGTTAAATCTAAGGTAAAAAATATAAAAAAGTTTTGCAAGACAAACTTGTCCACTGACATATAATGAATGGTATTACAGTCCGTCACCGATGCAATTGGAAACTCTGCTGCTTTAATAATGCAGCAGTTAGTTCCGACTACCTACAGAGAAATGTTTCAAAACTTCATTATGCCATCGTTTGATAAAGCTTGTCAAGCGATGTTTCAACAACTAAATGAAAATTTTCAACGCGGTACAAAAGAATGTAAGCTCGAAAATATTGGCAACACACGATTTAAAACTTTGTAATTTATTATTTAAAAATAGACATACAAGCAGTGGAAACTCAACTGGAACGTCGACGACGACAGAATGAGCAAACACAAGATCCGATTTTGTCACAACTTCAGACTACAACGGAAACATTCCAAGCTACAGCTGATCAATTATCGAAAAATATAACTGCGAGTGTACATGAAGAGCTGGAAAAGCAGTTGAAAACTAGCATACTAAGGTGAATAAAGGAAGATGCGAGTGTCGTCATATTACGAAACTTTGTTTTCTTTTTCTTTCAGCTTGCAAGATTTTTTGATACAACGGATTCATCAACACATTAGAAATGAGATTGATATCGCTATGAAAGAACAAAAAAATGTGATAGGAGATAGTGTACTCCAAATTATTAGATCGAGAGCGGTCACTCCTGTACCCACACCCGACCCACAGATAAAACAGGCTCAGATAATGAGACATGTAAGATCAGGGCAATACAATTCAGCGTTTTCAGAGGTTTGTTATCACTGATTAATTGAGATTTTATTGAACATTTGAATTTTATTTATTACAAAGGCTCTTTCTGCTTCGGATTTGTCTCTTGTTACTATGGTTTGCGAAGCGATACCTCCAGAGAAAATTTTTATGGTAGATGTTTGTCCGTTAACACAGCCAATTCTTCTCTCGCTTATTCAACAACTGTCGGCTGACTTAACTTCGCGCACTGAATTAAAATTGAAGTAAGAATATTAATAATGTTTGTTTTTGTTTTTAAAATAGCTCATTTCTTTTTTTTAAACTAGGTATCTCCAAGATGCAGTGTTCCAATTAGATTGCAAAAACCCGGCTTACATAGAACACGCTCCTAGCGTTTTGCAAGGTTTAATTCATAAGTTGCAACAATTTATTCAAAGCAATCCTTCGGGAGATCATTGTCGACACGCTAAAATGTTGATAATGGCTTGTCAAAGCGTTAAAAATTGAATCTTCATTCAAAGTTTTGCACATTTAGTCATTTATTTCTTTTAGATACTGATTCTTTTCTTGTAAGATCATTTTAATTTTTAGCTCATTTTGTAATCGTGCAAGGCTTTTGTTAAAAATTCTTAGCTGTTATTTAAAATAGCTACCAACTGATATACTTGTTCTTGTTCTTACTTTTTGGAATAAATAATTTAAATGGTATCTTTTGTGAAACACGTCAAAAATTTTAATTTCGTTATTACATGATAAATTATTTCGTGCGGTAAATAAGTACAAATTTCAAGAGTTCAAAACTTAAAAAGTTAGGCACAGCAAGGACTTTCGACCATGAGAACTGCATCAATTCCGTATGTTTCTAGAAGATGGATCAAAAAATTTCGGTCGCCTACTGGATCTAGACCAATAGATCTGATGAGAGTTGATGTTATCTCTTTGTTATCCGAGTAGGATACATCTAATAATGATTTAAATAACTGCGTATTTAGGTCTCGGAAGAAACTGAAATGAGGAAAACATTGTAAGCAGTTATTCAATGACAAGTTGTCAAGAATTGTACTACTTGGAAAAAATTAACTCCTCGTTTACTTCATTTTGCAATGGGTTAAATCTGTAGTCTCTAAAAATTAACTGTATTTAATATCAATATTTAACTAGTACTTAACATGTGTAACTACTTTAGATTGGTAGACAGTTTATTTAATTTCATTTTGTCCGCTTGGGTAATAGTAACAACTTTATGCATAGCTTGTTCATTACATATCACATTCTGATTGTCTACAAACACATCGTATAAATATTGTTTACTTTCCAGTATTTTATCACTAGTGCCTGAAAAGATAAAGTTCGTGGAATTATTCGTATAACTACGGATTACAACCAGATAAAAACGCACATGCGATGTAACTTGTTTCAACTTCAAGAAAGTCCACATCGCCGACACTGACATAAAATAAAGGATGTACTACTTGGTCCCCTATGTCTGGAACATTATGCAGAGTTAAACAGTTTGCACAATTTACTGAAAATATAAACAGTGAGAAACTAATTTAAAAATTTTACAAGTGTTTGTCAATACCTCTGTAGCAAACTACACCAACAGGGGGTGGTGAATAAAATAATATCCGTTTTTTAAGTAACATAAACTTCCATAGAAGAAATATTTGGTTACCAAAAAACTTGACGAATTGACTAAAACATCCAGCAGGATGCATCATCTGCAAAAAGACAGCTATTAATATTTGAATCAAATTCACACGCTGTAAAACTCTAATTACAATTTGTTGAGAGATCATAGGTCTCGAAACCGTGTCTTGTTGTAAAGTATCAGTTTCTGTAGTTGGTAGAACAGCTTTCCATTTTTCATAAAACTCCCTTAAATTTTCATACCGCCCAGGATTTTCCAGTAGGTACCTTTAAAAAAAAGTTAGTTTTTTCAATAATTAGGCGATGCGGTCGTAAATACCTAACTTGTTTTTCTAGGAAAGGGATGTGGGAATATAACGGTAAATACGATGTAGCCAAAATACCAACAGATTTCATTCGTGCACCCCGTTCTATCTCACTGTCAACTGCCATGTTTTCAAAACACGATGCGCCGTATAATTCACCTTTCTTAAAATAACTGCATAGATAACACAATTAACTAAGTCAACAGGCGTCAACCTTTTATCTCGATCTCACATAAAATCACTTTGCACTCTATGACAACCACTTGCCATCGCTTTGAATTCGATTCCCTCCAAGTCACAATCATCCGGTATACTCCACTCTATTAAATTACCTTAAAAATATTTTTTATAAGAACAGCTGTTACTAGTCCATTTTGAAAATAAACAGGAATATATACCGGCTCTTGTGTCGAAAGCAACTACAAACACACATATTACGTTTGCGTCTGGATTTTCGTTCACATAATTGGGCCATGTTGTTTCAGAATTTCTTCCTCTTATTTTTTTCACTAGTTCATTCTTTTCTATATTCTGATCTTGACTATCATCAACATCTAAAAGAAGAGGTGTGCGATCATCCTTCCGAGACATATCAACATTGATTGATGACGTGAGCCAACTGGTGACAAAATTGGACACTACACACTTTATCGAATAGTGACTTTGAAAATTTTTAAAAAAATTAAAGAAAAACAAAAAATTCAATTATAATACATAATTTATTCTTTAAATTACAATTTGTCAGCTACTGTATAACAATATTAATAAATAACGTTTTGAGCGTGCAATCAATGCACTTTTGATAAGCTTCATTTGTGTTTTATTTAATAAAGGAAGACCTGTGTTATTTAATAATGTTAAACGAACGAAATTAACATTATTTAACTTAAATTCATTGAAAACTACTAAAAAGAACACTGTGCTTTTTCTTACTTCCTTAAACAGCACGTCACACGTGTGGCAGCACACATGTTGTATTTTCCCCAATAAAGTATACCTTCTTTCAACAACAGCTAAATAATTTGTCATTCACCAACAATTTCTAAATAACAAGCCATAAAGTCAACAATTTTATATTATGCAATTAAATATAAAAATATTGCTTAAATTTTTCATGAACGTTGCGCATATATTATATTATATTATATTTACACATTCGAGTAAAAGTTGAATATTTACTCCAGCGTATATCAGGTGGCAAAACATCAGTGTTTTAATGAGCAAAATTCAAATGCAATTAGGCACGGAATATCATTTTGTAAAAAGGCACTTGAGTTTGAAACAGGAGGGAAATAAAATTTGGAGATCAATAAAAAATAGCCGAAGGCAAAATTTTATATGTAGAATTTGAAGATATAACGTCAAAAGTAGTGATTTTTTTTTTTATGATTTAAGATCCCCAGTTAAACCTGAGTGATTTAAAAATATGTGCTTTTTAGCTTTGAGAAGTGGAATCTCGAATATAATTCATTATCCTCAATTTGAAGATATGCTATTGACAACAAGAGGGGAAAAAAATGTTTTTTACATTTTGTTCGTTTGTGCATTAAATAATTTAAATTGAGCTACAATTGCCGTCATGATATTCCGATGGTGTGACTGACACTTCTTGAAGATCTCCCACTACTTGAAATTGTACTGTTCGTTTCAATTCCATCCGTGCTCTTTGAATTACGTACACCAATAAACCGATACTGATTACAATCTGTTAAAAAAATTAATTTGATAAAATGTAATAAATAAAAAAATTAACGGCGCCTGAGAATGAGCATTTTCATTTTTTTTTTTTTTTTTTTGAGAATCGCGAAATTAAATTTGTAATTAAGTAAACATGGATTTGAAGCTACAAACATAGAACAATATTTCTGGATACTTGAATTTATGTGTTATCCCATTAAAATACAAAGAAACGATGCTTCGTGCAGATTATCTTTGCTGTTTCTCGTTTTTCCCATTCCTGCATTACTTCAATCCCAACACTAGTACGTACAAAAGTAGTTCACAAATTTTAAAGTTATACCTGTGTTCACATTGAAGTAAGGCAGCGTGGAGATAGGAATTTCTCTGCCATCATGTAATGCAGGTGTGACGGTAAAAATTTCTCCGGGAAACAGTTTCCATATTATGTACTAGATATTACCTTAAGGAAACAACCTGACAGCTTGACAGCTATCAGAAATTATAAATTTCCACCATTTTTAACACGTGTAAACCTAGCTTTAGGAAGGCGGGAACGTGTCCATTCTCAAGCTCCTTAATTCGTGAAACCATCTCTTACCTGAATTATAAAAACTAAATAACCAAGTGTTGCTGACCCTGTCTCCCCAATCAAAATATCTTCCATAGATCGTACGGTACTTCCCAAATAAACGTTTAAGACCTGAGTTGGAAATAAGCCGACTAATGTTGCAGCAAGATATTGGCCTGTACTGATTGTACTAATCTGGAAAAAAATATTTTTTTAAAAAAAGAAAGCTGCATTTTCCTTCAAAAATATTTTTTTTTACTAACTGCAAAAATCGCATTTTGTAATCCGAACGGTATAGGCGTGAGTCTCGTAAATGCCACGACTCGAAAAGCTTGCGGACCAGCCATTACAGCTAAAGTGGCACGGATACTGTTATTATGCAAAAGTTTATTTTTTAAAAAATCACTTAAAAAACGTTTGATCAAAGCATGGGCAATTATAACACCACAGGTCACTGCCACCACGACCAGCACAACTCCAAGGATGAGTCCTTGTAAATAACCACAAGCCACGTTGAGTAAAATGTAGCCCCAAGTGAAAGGAAAAGAAACAAAGGTAAATAAAACGATAAATAGAACAAAAACAATCCAATCCTCTTGCGTTTCTAACCAAATTAGAGTAGTATGCACATATTCCCGTCCAAGGAAAAGTACAAGGCAAATGAGAACGACAAGAAGTGTCGTGGAAATTAAAGTCGAACAAGTTGATGACATGTCCAAATAATCATGTTGACACGTGCAAAACGAGTTGAGTACAGTCCGCGTTGACTTGCCGTGATTAGTGTTATGTTGTTCGGCGTTGGGATGAGAACCGATTTCGACTCTACCGCCGTTTTGTAAATTGAGGTTCGTCTCACCCTTTTCATCATCCTCGTTCCTTAATTCTTGATAAATAAACGTAGTGTCTTCGTCGTCTGATAATTTTAAACTTGTGTCCATTTTGTACAATGCTACCATCTTTGTTGGAAAATGAGTAATAAAAGTTAAAAACTAAGTAAAACTGAAGAGTAAAAAAATCATTGCAGAGAAACAGGTTCTCTGATAGCTGATGCGGAAGTAAATTTCATTGGTTGAACTCGAGGAACGTGACTGCAGAAAACTATTCGCTCCATCTATTGGTGGATGGTGGGTTAATATTTTGCACTGCACGTGTACTGTTGTCGTCTGGTTGTTATGACAACCATATAATTTTCCTATTGTATTTGAGCTAATTTATAGAACAGTGGTTTGTTGCTTTTCCTATTGATTTACTGTAAAAGAACTTATTGATTTTGGGGTCGTTTATCACTCCAAGTCATCTGTGACTATTAAAATAGTCAATATTTTTCTGTTTTCTTTTCATTGACGAAAACAAAGTTTACTATGAGATAAATGTAAATAAAATTTTATTTTTTCTAGTTACAAAAAAATAATAATAAAGTTACATTTATACTAATCATCATCTGGTTTCCAAAATTCCGCTGCTCTTTTTCTTCTTGGGTACTGGGCTTTAAGAACATCTTCCCCTTGTTCAGTTACTTGTATTGAAACTTTTGGTTTCTTAAATTGCTCTTTTTCTTCGACTTTTTGTTTTTTATGTTCGTTTATTTCCTCTTTCGCTTCTGTTCGTGATCTTTTCTTGCCAAATTTTTTCTTCATTGTGCCAACTAAAGTTGAATACCTACAACGCAGAGGAATTAATAATGGATGGTTTCAATTAATAAGTAATTGCTGTATCTATACCTTTCCGCGAATTCTTCATTTGACATTCCTTCATTTGAGGATTGGGTTGTAGTTTTATTATGTTTAGAATTGTCTTTCCCAAATTTCATAATTTTCTAAATGGATTAAAAGCTGGGGTTAATATAGAAAAAAACAAAATGTCAAAATGCACTCGTACTTCAATTTCGGGATTAAAACCATGAAATGACATTCTTCCAAAACGTAAACCGTCACACGCAATGTAACTAGACTCAATTAAGTATTTACTTCTGTAATAAAAAATTTAAATTAAAATTGTAAATATTTTGACGCTTTGTAGTGATAAAAATCTTTTGTTTTTTGAGGAAAATTATTTAAAATTGAGATCGTTAAAGCGAAAACACAAGGACTGAACAGATTGATGCTGCGGTTCATCTTGATAACCGATTCAACAGTTGTTTTTTATTGTTAAACCTTTCGCAACAGAATTAATTTCAAAATTATATGGGTTCATACCCTGCTTTTCTCATAGTATCTGTAACCTCATTTTCGAAAAAAGCTTTTCGCTCTTCTTCCAATTCTTCTTTTTCTACTTTTTCTCGGCTTCGTTTCATAAACTTTAACAGAAAGAGTGTTTCAGCAATTATTAGCAACTAAATATTAAAAATCACCTTCATTTGAAATAAATTTTTTGACAATTTACGCCTAGAAGACATTTTTTAAGGTTTCTGTAAGATATAGTCAACGTCAAACACAGAAAATAATCACATGGACGTGAGAAAACGGAAATGGAAACAAGAAAAATTTGTAATATTTTGAAGCGCCGTCATTCAACTTTAACGATAGAGGCCGCTACCAGCCGGTCCATGCCAGGGCGAAGTGTTTCGCTAAAAACAAAGTAAAGTTCAAATCAAAATTAGGCCAACAAGTGTGATGGACGAAATTCCAGTTAAAGTTGTAAAGGTACAAATTGAATATAACGTTTATTTTGCCAATATGTCTAACACAAAGCCGCTAGATTTGCAGTCCGACGTGTTATTTAATTGTTAATCAATCAATCCGTGATGAAGACGTATCTAAACTCGAAAGAGAATTGGATAACTCGCTTCGCAAAAATTTTGAAGACGAAAATCTTCGTAATAAATCTGAAAAACAATTAGAGAAAAACGATGTAAGTTTTGTTTCGCATCACAATCTTGGAGAACAAAGTCTTTCTCATTTCAGTACGTTACTGTTTATTGGGAAGAACAAGATAAATTCGTCAGAGGGTTATTTGAAAAAAAACTGCATAGAGGCGTTGGTATTCAATATGATATTTTACTAGTTGATCATGGAGAGTTTCTTAAAATACTAAATAAAACCTAGTAAGTTTAATAATACACCGGTTTCAAGATTAAGTAACATATTGTATTTTTATATCTAGCATAAAGCAGTTAGCTCCAATGTTTATTGAAAAATTACCATTTCGTGCAACATACTTGCATCTTCCTAATTTGAAACCTCTGACAGCTGAAATTTCAATGGAGGAAGATATTTGTTTTAAGTTAACGTATATTTTATTATTGTTATTTCATGACGTAATAATAACTTATTACGTCATGAAATAACAATAATAATAAAATGAATTCTATTTCTAGTGAAAGCACTGACTGGCCTGAAGCTGCGAGATCTTATTGTTTGAAAGTTATGAATAGTAAGATAGTCTTAATGCAAGTTTTAAGAGATGAACTAAATTGTTGATTATTTCAGGTTTTAAAGGATATGCTAAGGCAGTTATTTCTAAAATAAACTCACCTCATTCTTTGGAGGGTCAATTGCATTTGAATAATGATAGTTTAAGTGATTTACTTGTGAGTAATTCATTTGCGATGGACGTTTCCTCTGTGCCAATTGGTAAATTTTCGTACTCGTTTAACTAACTGACAATGCGGTGAATTAAATTATTCTGAATTTATAGACTCCAGTTCGTATCAGCATCGATCACCTAACTCAAATGCCACACAAATAAATGCAGTTGTAAGAATGTTTAGTTACGTTTATTTGTCAACTATTCAAAATTTTTTAACTAAAGTTACAGTCTAACGATTCATCGTCTGTAAGGCCTAAAATGAGTCAGCAAAGAAATGAAGAAGCAACACCAGTTGTTAATATCTCAAAATCAAAAGTAAAATCACCACTTGATAAATTATTGGCAAGAAAAAAAAAGGTAACGGCAGCTCAAACTTCACCTGTGTTGGACCATTCCATAAGCTCTGTAAGTATTAATGAGTTAATACTTGTAATCTAGCTAAACTCTTCTTTGCAGTCGTCTGCTGATCATTCATTCGCACAAATAAACATTGATGCACAAGAGGTATAAAGATTTTTTTTTGAGTTTTTAATAGTGCGGTGGAAATAACCTACGATTCGTTAAATAACTATTTAGATTAATTCAAGACAATCAGTTAGTCATGGCTCAGAAAACGGTAGAAGTTTATCCTCATTATCAAGCGGGGGAAGGGAAATACCATTACCCACTAAATCACCATTCATAAACCGTCATACGAACGTATCACCTCGCATTTCACAATTAAGCGACAACGATAAACGAAATGAAACGCCGTCACCAGCATCTAGGGAGGTAAATGTCAAGGACACATTGTCACAAAACGAAGCATACGAATCGCTATTAGCACCACCGCCATCAGAAACATCTTCTCTTTCATCGCATCAATTGAATTCTTCCTCAACGCAACAAGAAGAAACTGAAACGCAGTCAAATGCTCCTCGAGTTGTAAGAACATTTTTACATTGTGTATGGTATTACAAGTGTTTAATACAATTTAAATTAGGTTTTTCAAGGTGATCCAGGCTTGAATGATAACCAAGATATATTTTGTTTTTCTGATTATTCAGCCAAATGTTGGCTGACATTAGAGAGTTCTCTCTTTCAATCAGAACTGAAAGATGTGAGTGTCATCAACAGTTCATTATCTGCAATTAATTACTTAACTTTCATAGGCTATGAAAAGAGTCTGTTTGGAAACTCCATATGGAATTCAACAGCATAGTTGGCCTATAATTTTTCGCGGTCGTAATGTCGTTATGGTTGGGTCCGTAAAATCTGGCAAATCTATTGGTTATTTATTTCCGGCATTGTCACAACTTATGAAATATAAGACTAACAAAGGCTTTCAAAAGTTCGGACATGGGGTAAAAGAAAAAAAACATTAGTTATGCATTTTAACTAGCTATTTTTTCGTTTTTTTTAGCCGTGCATGTTAATTTTGTGCGCAACTTTTAAAACTGTGACTTGTTTACGAGATTTATTAACAAATTTTTTAGGAGGGGCAGGGTTGGGTATACGAGTTATTAGTTTGAACTCTACTGCTATTACGGATAAAGAGAAGGTGGGTTTTAATAACCAGCATTACCTAAAGATTTAATACAATTTTATGGTTTCAGGGTAATTTATTAAATGGTTGTGACATACTTATCAGTACTCCCGAAGTGGTATTATCCTTAACGGGGAGTGAAAATCCACTTACGGAAGTGAATAGTTCAAAAATTATTGCTTTGGAGGATGCAGATATTTTGATGGAGGATAACTTAAAAAAAAAAGCGGTATTTATTTTGATCGTGGATATTGAACTGTTGGATTAAATGCAGATCTTTTTACAGGTTAATGAAATCATTGATCTAAGAACACGCAATGCGAAAGATAGGAAAGCAGCGTACTTTATGTGCAGTGAAAGATGGACAACGTCTATGAAAAACTTCATATGCACCATGCAGCAATATGGAATGATGGATTCACCCCATGTGCTTTTTTCGGACCTAGTTGAGGCAATGTACTTTACAAATGTTGAATTCAATGTGCGCATTTGTTTTGCGATAACGAAAGATCAAACAGTTATCGGTAAGGGAAAAATCAGTGGGAAAAATAATGCATCAAGTTAGAGTTTATTTTAAACAGATATAGTAAGACCGCTAACTGGAAAAATTATTATTTTTGCTTCCACGGAGGTAATCGACAATTTAAAGGAAATGTTAGAAACCCAGAGTTATTCCGTTCTGACTTTAAGACGTGGAATGTTAAAGTCAAAAACACTAGGTAATGAAGTAATGTTATTTTGTGATGTTTCAATAAATATATTTCTCCATAAAGCTGCTGCCAGAAATTGGGAATTGAAATCGGAAAAAATTTTATTAATCGATGATTACTGTTACGAAGAAGTGAAAGTGGCAGATGCAAAACATATAGTCCACTACGATTTTCCTGCGAACAAAAAACTCTATCACAAACGATTTAAAGCATTGATGGATGAAATGAAAGGGCATGATGGAGATTTAAGAAAACCGGTAAAATCATGTTTATATTAACAGTAAATTGAATTCTACAAATTGAACACTTTTTAAATTGAGTTTAGGTGTCACCTGATTGCAGTTGTTACGTGCTTATTACCGAAGAGAATGGACCGATTGCTAAATATTTAGTGGATTTTCTTAAGCGAATTCCTGGAAGACTTATTCCAGCGAAACTTAAAGAAATTGCACTTAATTATGAATTGGTAACTGAACCAAAACGATACAATTATTTAATAATTTAAAAAATTTAATTATGAATTTTTCACAGAAAAAACAAGATCCGAGTTTATCGATATGCCAAACCTTAAAATTGTTTGGAGACTGTTATCAGAAACTTTGCAAAAGCCGTCATGTTTTTTACAATACGCATGATGCTCCACTCTACCCTGAAAACTGTGAAGTTGATTTGCAAATTGTTAGAGTCGTTAGTGCCAATCATTTTTACGCATATTTGTTGAAATATAATTCCGGGCCGAGACAAGATGTCGATCCACGTGCCTCTCATAGGAATTTCCTGGTCACCTTGTCATCTTATTTTTCTCGAGTTGAGAATCATACATTACTTGAACCAGTTGAAGTTGGGATGTTAGCTGCTGTAGCAAACACGGACGGTTCTTTTAGTCGAGTGAAAATTTTGAGTTTAAATTCCAATGAAGTGGATCTCTTGTACATAGACACTGGGAAAACTAGCAAGGAAACGGTAATATAAAATTTAGAAAAGGAAAATTTGGTAATACATTTTTTTTTTTTTCACAGATTGGTCATCTACTCACATTACCTGATGAATTTCAGCGAAAAGAACCTCAAGCTGTTGAAGTTGTGTTGGCAAATTTAAAGCCAACTGATGGTAGCCTTTTTTGGCAAAATGATGCTACAACGTTTGTCGTTAATTTAATTTTAAATTGCGAATGTCGTGGCAATGTAATATCTTTTATCGCCTGAGAGTTTCTGTAGTCTAAAATTATGTATTTCAGATTGTGAAAGCTATGGGGTCAACCATTTGGCTCAGTTCATTGAAAAAGATACGTACGTTGCATGCAATTAAGCTACCTGCTATTGAATATGACATTTCAAGTGCACTGATTTCTAAAAAGTTGGCAATTAAAAATGATGAACACATTAAGATGCTAAATTTGAAATGTTTAACGGATAATTCCAATAATGATGAGTCGGAAAATTTCGAAGAAGAAAGGCCAGAGGAAGGTAAGTTATTGACCAAAAAATAAAATATCAACTATGCAAAACATACTTTTACTGTTTACAGTAGTCGAAGAAATACAAAGTACCGTGGAAGAGATAACAAGACCCAAACGGGAATCCCCTACAGCAACCGGTTGGCGCCATACGAGAATTCATTAAAAACAACAAAAAAATAATCGAAGAGTTTAAATTTCAGTTATCACCGAAGAAAGAAAACGTAATTCAGCATTTGGAGATAAATCTTGGCGTAAGCCCGCTAATTGCGAAGTTAAATTGGATTTGGATACTACAAACCTGGTATTTGTTCCGCATGTAAACGATCCCGATTTAATATTTGTTCAGAGGGAAGACATGTGTGATGAGTAAGTGTATTTACAATATTATGGAATATCTCTAACATCCTACTTTTCATTTATTAGATTTGATGAATTGATTGCCGATATTAATGACAGTCCATTAAAAAAAATAGACGAATCCGTTCCCCTTCGAGTAGGAAACCATTGTTTAGCCCTGAACTCGTTTGCCGAACGGTAATTGGATTAATTCATATTATAAAAGTTCTACGTTCTAAGAATTTTTATTTGTATTAGTTACTTACGAGCTCAAATTGTAAATGTCATCCGAAGCTCAGAGATCGTTCGAGTGAAAATATTTTTCATAGATGTTGGAGACTATACTACGATCCCCATTGGCGAATTGCGAGTTTTAGAAGATCAGTTTTTGTATAGATTACCCCCAATAGCAGTTCCGTGCAAGTTGGCAGGAATTCGTCCAATCGAGGGTAATAAATGGAGTGCTGAAGCTGCGCCGACAATTTGGAAATGGGTTTTAAATGAGTGCGATTTAACGGTTCAACTACCATTAAAGGTACCTTGATGACTTTAACCTTAAAAAAAACCAAAAACTGACTTAATTTTTTTTAACAGATAATAAAAGAAATGAACGCTGCAGCATACAATTCACCGAAATATGAAATTATTTTGTGGAATCCTGCTGAAGATTCTACATTGAATGAAGAGTTAGTTCGTGGAGGATTGGCTGTTCCGATCGACGATGTATTATCGAATTTAATTTACAACGCTTCGGAAAATGATGATCCGTCATCTCTCTCTGAGAGGATTTCATCTTGTTCATCCGAGTTAAGGCAGTCACCAGATTCTGAAGTGGAGCAATCCAGTTCGATTGTCAATACGAACGAGGGCAAATTTAATCCCGTTTCTAAGTTAAGCAATGAGTACAGGTAAATGCATGCAGTTCAAGTGTCATTTTCATTATTTCGTAATTTGTATTATGCCTTCTATGTAAAGTATGTAAACTTTCACACATAAATTATATGTTTTAAAATTCAACAATGTGGCTTATTTGCAGTGCTGCTGCAAAAATCAAATGGTACCAAACAATCAATGAAATAGTGTTGAAAGTGATGCTTAGTAATATTGGGACTTACCATTTGCAAATAGAAGACAACTTTATTGAATTCAGCTGTTCAATTAGTGGTCGAGATTACTTAAATCGCTTACCGTTATTTTCAACTATTGAACCGAATCGTTGCACAAGAAATTTAAGTCCCACTGAAGTTGTTATTAAACTAAGCAAAACCACACCCATCTTCTGGCCTTATTTATTGTCAGGAAACCAAAAGGTAAAATAAATTTAAATGTTTTAACGAAAGACTAAATTGAATAAAATTTTAGAAACCGTGGCTGAAATATGATCTCGATCACGTTCAATTATCAGATAGTGAAGAAGAGAATAGTTAAGTATTGTAATGAGAGGGGACTTGCAGTGTCAATTTACCACAAGTTTTATGATCACCCAAGTTCCAAAGTACAAGGTTACTTGTTATTTCAGTATGCTCCAACTTCCAAAATATTATTTATCCAATTTTATTTAAAAGAAAAGGCTAAAAGATTTTTTTTTCTTATTTCAGTTACATTGCCGATTTTCCAATCAAGACGAAAAGATTTTAGTCCGCGATTGAATGAAAATGAAACTGACTTTGACAGTTCCGACAGCGATATTTCGCTCACTTGATCATTATGTCAACAATTACTAAAATAGTCATATACTTTTTAAAACTCATTTATCATTATCATATAACAATTTTAATTAAGATGTTTATCAAAATACAATTAATTTTTTTCTATCGTTTAAATTAATCATATATTTAATACATATTTTTTCCTGTAATTTTTTTCAAATGTTTTTTAGCCTATACGTTGTCACCCGAAGAGCAGGCATGTTTTAATAAAAAGAAATGATAGGTATTAATTTTAATTAATTTTTCATTTAAGGCTATTTCGATAATAATAAGTTTGATTTAATCATTAAAGTTGGTTTTTCATATTTTTCTAATGACAATCCTAGTAATGTGCTCGACTACGTAGTAATCTATAGTGATCCTAGTAATTTGTTTTCACTCTGTTTACTTTCCATTTTGCGAAGGGCCTTACTTATCGTTTAATGGAGATCAAGGTCAGCTCTTCACTGCGCAGTCGCAGTGCGGTTTGCAATGTCTAGTCTGCCACCTGAGGGGTGTTTGATATAATTTGGGAAAGACAGCAATTTTAAACTGAAAGGCGGTTTTTATTAACTTATGCCAAAGTCTACGAATTTGGATGTGCTTAAAGCCGTTATAAAGTAAGATAATTCATTACTAGAGGGCAATAAAAAATTACACGTTACTTTTATTTTATGAACAAAGAAGCATTAGTTATTATATTTCACGGGGCAATTTACCTGGGTTAAAAATGGTATCTATTCAAGATACTTTTTCGGCAAAAATTATAAAAGTAGGTAAACATTTGACTACGATTACACCGTTCTTTACGTTTTTTAATCTTTTAGGTTCTTACCCCGGTTTCTTATTTGGTGTTAAACGAGTGTATACTAGAAAGTCAAGTAACCAAATTGGAGACGGAATTAACTCATTATTTAAATTTTTTTGATGAAGATGATGGAAAACATTCCTTCAGTATTGATGATGTGATAACGTTTTGGTTTAATAATTAATAAATATACTAACATAATTTTTAACGAACAGTTTGTAGCTGTCCCTGCATATGAAGAAGACAAATTTGTTAGAGGCTTAATTCAAAATAAATACAACGAGAAAAAACTAACACATTTCATTGTATGGCTGCTTGATTATGGAGAAAAATTTAATGTACACCCTTCGTCCCGGTAAAATTTCATTTGATTATACACGATATGGTGTTTGGCGTGTTGTGAATGGCAGTTACCGTAGCCTTATTGTTGTAATTGTTTTCTGACACCATCACAAAATCTGACACGGAGGACACTGTCGTGTGATCTATAGTTTCATTTGTTCTCAATTTCGTTTGATTTATTCTTTTTAGCATGAGGAAATTGCCAGAAGATTTTATTACAAACCTGCCTTTCCGGACTGTTAACATTAGTCTCCCAGGTTTATATCCTGTGGAGTCATGTCATAGCAAAGATGAAGATGCACATCTATCAAAGTATGACTGTGAGGTCTGGTATGTTGTCAAATTATTTTAAAAATAAATATTTTCAGATTATGTACTGATTGGAATGAATCCGCCTACTTATTTTGCCAGAACTTAGTGGCTGGTAGGTTTGCGTAAAACAGTTGACACTTGTTGAAACTAATGAATACGTTTCATTTTAAGAAAACAAATATTTTGTCAAAGTCGAAGTAAAAAAACTTATTTCCCCGTGTTTGTATGAGGGTCAACTTCGTTTTAGTAATAAACTTTTTTTAAATGAAATACTTATTAATGAAGAATTAGCTTTGGAATCGAACACAGAATCACGTAACAACATTGAAAACATGTAACAATGAAAATCATGAACTCATTTTTTTTATTGGTTTTTCAGGCGGGCCTCGTGGTGAGATTCATAATCATAAACGGCTTAGTAACGGACCTACACACAATGTAAATTATTTACGTCTATAAGGTCAGCTATGTGCTTTAAGACTCATTGTTACTGGTATTTAATATTTAGGTTAATGAAATTATAAATGACACATCAAAGGAAAATTTTAATTCCAATCACCAACAAGAAGGTATGGTTTCAAGCTAAATATTATACCAAAATTTAATATTCCTTTTATTTATTTTATTCAAGACAAAGTAATAATGGATGTGAGCGAATGCCCAAAAGCAAAAACAAAATCTAATTTGGACAAATTATTAAAGAGAAGGAAATTAAAAGAATTAGGGAATGATGTTTCCACAGACTCAACTTTCAGCAACGTAAGAACATCACGAAAATATATGAAATCAAACATTAAGAAATTGAGATGAATGAATTTTAGGTCTCAAGTGATGATTTAGAAGTTATAAACCAAAGTAATCCACCAGAAGCTGAAAACCATTCCGACGACATTGTGATACTTTCTGATAGTGCAGATGTAAACATTCAATTCATTGAAAACAATGCTTTTTTATTGGTCTAGTTTTTTTTGTTTTTTTTTACTTTTAAAATAGGAATTTATTATAGTGTCATCTGAAGAGAAGAATTATGTCGAACCTCCTAAAGACAAGCCAGCATCGCCATTCGAATTTGTAAATTGTGCTAGATCTCCAAAATCTGCTTTGGTATAGGTTTCAATGTTATATCTTAATCTAAACTTTTATTTAATTTTGTTTCTAATCGTAGACAAACGACGATTATAAATGTAACAACCGCGATGTATTTACGTTTGGTTTGGCGCCTCCAAAACCCTGGGATACACTTGAAATGGCTTATTTTGATCCAGGCCTTAAAGACGTACGAAATTTTTGTTTAATATTTGACTTGAATGATGACTTAAAATTTATTACAGCGGATGGTAAAACTCAATTACACGGCACCTTTAGCAATTCAAAAGAATTGCTGGTTTCCAATCTACAGAGGAAGAGACAATGCATTAATTGGAGCAAAGAGATCAGGAAAATCAATGGGATATATATTCCCTATCTTGTCTTTCCTAATGAAGCCTATCACTAAATCGTCAGCAGGAAACGGGGTACAGAATTATTGAAAAATTTAAAAAAATATAAAGTGACAGTTTTTATCTTAGCCAATAGCCCTCATCTTGTGTGATTCATTCGAATCTGTGAGTCAAATCAAACAATTGTGTTATCAATTTGTAACATCGTATATACGAGTCATTGGGCTAACTACCTATACGTTGTCACCCGAAGAGCAGGCATGTTTTAATAAAAAGAAATGTTATGTATTAATTTTAATTAATTTTCCTTTTAAGGCTATTTTGATAAATGGGTGCGAAATCCTAATCGCGATTCCTGAAGCATTAAATAGCGTACTCTTTGGTCCAAATAAGCAGACAGATTTAATTAGGTTGCAGTACCTCATATTGGAAGACGGTGATACTATTTTAGAGAGTGACATTAAGCGAAGAGGGGTAAGAGTTGCACTTGATTTTCACAAACCAGGTGGTTAATTGGTCATGCAATTTGTAGCTTAACAACATTATAAAACTAAAAGCTGACAGTGGCAAAAGAAAAGAAGATCGTTTGACTAAAAACATCCTATGCAGTAAAACTATCACGCCACGGGTCTTGGATTGGATTTCAAAATTCATGGATAAACCACTTGTACACATATCAGATCTCGAAGAAGCAGCCATTTTTACTAAAGTTCATTTTAATATTAAAGACTGTCTGTTTTGTAATAAAGAACAAACGTTGCTAGGTAAAGGAAAAAGACTGTTTATTCAAACGTCAACAGCAGTACAATTTCGTTTTTTTACTAGGAATTCTCCACCAACTGACAAACGACAAAATAGTTGTGTTTGCGCTTACGGAATCGATAGATCGTTTAAAATATGTTTTGGAACGAGACGGATTTTGCGTACTAAGAGCGACATCTGACATGAAAAAATCGCAATTAATTGGTAAATGAAAAATGCAAATGCGGTGACGCAATTCGTTCCACGGAATTTAATTATTACTATTATTATTTTATATTTATAGATTTGTCCGGCAATTGGGAGAGAAATTACGACTGCAAAGTTATTCTTTTAATTGACGACATCTCTTACGCTGAAGTTGAAATATATGACGCGAGGCATATCGTTCATTTTGATTTCCCACCGGAAGTTATTCTTTATCGGCAGCGCTATAGTGCTTTGTTAAAAAATATGGAGACAGCTATTAAAAACCACACCGGCAACATAAAGACACCGGTAATTTCCACATGAAAGTCGACATTTTAAAAGATTTACTAATAACTTTAGCTTTGGTAGGTGAATGCTGATTGCACCTCTAATGTGATTATGACGGAAAGAAATAGCGCACAGGCAAAAAGATTCGTCGAATTATTAAAACGGTTTCAGCAAATTTTAATTCCATCCTTAATCGAACAAATTTCACAAATTCACAACTTGGTAACACAATGATTGAAATTTTAATAATTGACATTATTTCATGAAAATGAAAATAATTTTTCAGAAAACGAATGATCCGTTGTTGCCCATCTGTACAAATCAAAAACTTTTCGGCGAATGTCAGCAAAAATCATGTGGCAATCGCCACGTATTTTACAATCATTTCGATGCCCCTAATTTTCGAGAGGATCGAGAAGTAAAAATGAAAATTATCAAAGTTAAAAACGTTAATCACTACTATGCTCATTTGACAAAATATCTCAATGACCCTGACGAAGATCTCTTGGCTCCATATACGCTTTTCCTAATCAAACTTCAAACTTATTTTTCCCAACTTTCAAATCAAATTGAGCTAGAGTCACCGCAAGTTGGAATGTTAGCAGCTATGAAAAATGATAATGATTCTTTTAGCCGTGTTAAAATTTTGAGTATTAAACCCGACAGCACTGCTCTTGTGTGGAATTTAGAAACTGCCGAGGAAACACAGCTACTGGTTTGCATATTTTAAAATATTTATTAAATGCAAGTTTGAAAAAGTTTTTATTTGTAGCATTCTCGTCTTTATTCGCTACCACTTGGATTCACGCACCTGAAACCTCAAGCTGTTGAAGTTGTGCTGGCAAATTTAAGACCACTAGATCAAAGTTTTTCTTGGCAGCCAAAAATTATGAAATACGTCTCAGATTTAATTTTCCTAAGCGACTGTGAAAGCAAAGTAGGTATAAAAATTGTCATGATATCCTTTTATTTAATTTTTTTTTTGTTATACAGATAATAAAAGCATTAGGAAACACAATATGGATCGATAGTTTGAAGAGATTAAAAGTATTTCCATCATTGAAACTCTCCTCCGTAGATTTTGAATTAGCAGAAAAACTATTAAAAGAAACATTGGCAGTCAAAAATGACACTCACATGAAGCGATTGGAAGTATTGGATCATGTGAGTCAAGGGGTCAATAAAATAGAAAGTGTTATTGAGGCTGCAAACGGAAGGGATATTGCCCCATGTGACGTAACAAAAATGCAAAATGACTCGCAAGCTGCTACATGTTCGAACTCAATTGCAGACAGTTTGAGCTCATCTTTAACGTCAAGTTCAACTGCAAACGGGATGGATAATGCAGCATGTGACATTACAAATGTGCAAAATAACTCGCAGGCTGCTACATGTTCGAACTCAGTCGCAGACAGTTTGAGCTCATCTTTAACGTCAAGTTCTGTATCTGACATAGAATCTCTACCACCAATCACTCAACCAGAAATAAAGCCTTGTTCTAGTCACGGCTCAATTGAACTGACGCAGTCTCCCTTGCCGCCATCTAAAATGTTTCGCCCTGGTCTTGCTGGTATAATGTCATTATCTGCTGAAAAACGTCTTGCCACTAAGCCTAAAATTTATAATGAGGATTTAGATCTAAAAACATTGAATGAAGTGAAAGTTTTGTGCATTAACCATCCATATTTGATATACGTGCAAAGAGTTGAAATGGGCGAAAGGTAAATTTTCATAATTAAGTCAGCTAATAGAAAAACTTTTTCTCGATTTTTGTTTTGTTTTTAGATTAAAGTCCTTAGAGAATGAAATAAATTCCTCGGTTTTGCAAGAAATGGAATTTTCTCGAGTAAAAGTTGGAGAGTTTTGTTTGGTTAAATCTGAGAAAGATGGAAGGTAGCAAGTTGCATTTTACATGTTTTTAATACCTAGATGGTAAATTTTATTTTGATTAGATACATTCGATCGCAAGTTATGCGTCGATTACCGTCCAATGAGGTTATATTATTTTCTGTTGACGACGGTAGAAGATCAAGAGTTTCTGTTAACGATTTGAGAGTAATGGAAGACGAATTTTTGTGCAAATTGCCTCTCCAAGCTATTTCATGCTCATTGGCCGGTATTAAACCATTACTGGGAGATACGTGGGATTTGGCTTCTTCAACTGAATTGAGTAAAATGTGCCGTGTTGACAATACATTAACTCAGTTTAAATTGAAGGTAATTTTTTTTATTAACGAAATCTCATATTATAATGACCAAAATTTTATTGGCAGGTTGTTCGTTCTGTGTCAACCATGGCTTACGATGAAGCGAGATATGAAGTTGTGTTGTATGACGAACTCAAAGACATTATTGTCAATAATAAATTATTGGAAAAAAAAGTGGCGATTAATCAACCTGGGTTTGCCGAGTTTTCAAGAAGCGATTTTATTGACGATATTGAAACCTCCAATTCACAAATCAATAATGTGATATTGCCAGACGAGAATTCCAAGCCTAAAGAAAATGCTCCCGTGCCATTATCAGTTTTGATTCAGAAACGAAGAGTGAGGAGGCCAGTTACAGGAACGTGGGATAAACCAGAAGATGAAACAAGAACTTCTACTTCTAAAATGCCTTCAACGTGTGCACAAGCTCATATGTTCGTTCTCTTGTCCACAAAAAAAATACTTGCAGCTAACAGTTACTTACTTTTCTACAGCATAACCGCAACTAGCATATGGTATCAAACCGAAAGCGAAGTTGTCATTAAAATCATGCTGAGCAACATCAAGCAGTATGATGTAAATGTAACGGACCAGCGGGTGGAAATTAAGTGCCGTACTGATCGGAGGAATTACGTTAATATTTTTGATCTTTATTCAAAAGTTGATCCTAATCCTTTGAAACGGACAGAAACCTTATACGGAATACAATTAATTATACGTCTTTTAAAAACCAACCATGTAGAGTGGCCTTATTTATTAGAAAGTGGAGATAAAGTAAGAGGAGTTAATTGCATGTAAAAGCAAGAACATAATTTTTTTAAACTAAACTTAAAGGTGCCTTGGTTGAAGTATGACGTGGAGAAGATTGAAGTCTCAGAAACGGAAAATTCTTGTAAGTATTATTTTTTATTAAAAGAAAATTGAAAATGTATTAATGTTCTAAAATTTCTGTTAGCGATGCCTGGAGTGTTCCCCGTATCTACTGGAATTAGATTTGAGTCTTATCAAAAGTGTATATCCCCGGATGACACGCCAGTTAATTCTGAAGATTCAGATTCTGATGATACGATATAAGTATTGAAGCGTTGAATATTTAGACAATTCATACCAAAGATGTTTCGAGTTACTAGGAAAGAGCTAAATGTCCGGCCTTCCTTCCCTTCACTGATTTTAAACAATTGCCAACTTAATTCTTCGTAAAATCCAATTGCAAATTCATTGAAAAATCATTTATTCGTTTTACACGTGCTATTTTTAAGAAGTTGTAATGTTACATAATTTGCATTAACTTTTTCATTTTTTATTAGTTTTTTTTCTACTTTTTTAAATACAACATTTTTTTTACTTCATAGATATTTTTAAGTTCTCCGAAATCCATTGACATAATTCGTCACCCTTTGTATCAATTAGTGGATTAGAATTTAATGATAGAAAGCCCAACTTTGGACATAGCTTCAGAGGACTAAGGGACTTTGTGGTAGCGATATCTAATTAAAGTTAAAGTGAAGTTCGATAGATTTATTTATATTTTTTCTACTCTGTCAAAGGATACAGTTGTTGTCTAGAATTACATTTTCCAGTGCAGGGAGGTGTTCTAGACCATTGCAGCTATCTATATAATTGTGTTTAGCAATTAATTCTTTGAGACATACGAGGCAATGCAATGGTCTGAGTGATCTCAATTTATTGTCACTTAAATCTAACTTAGTGACTAGAATTAAAAGATCGAAGTTATAAATTGCTGTTAATCCTTGGTTGGTGATGTTAATTACACGTTGGGCTTGTACCTCTCTGGTGTTGTGAGCGTTACCAAATTCGATTCGCTTTAAAATATTTTCTAACAAAAATTTTGAGTCTGAAAGTAAGTTCGTTTGAATAAGGTGGAGAAATAAAACTGTTTTAAACTACGTACACATATCGTTGTAGTAATTTTTCCTATTTATGTCGATAGCGTCAGTTTCAATTGTTCTAATTTCATTTAATATTTCCTTTTCATATTTATCTGGGTTGATCACACGCATTAGAAATATGCTAGTTAAGCGAGTCCCTGTAGATAAACTCAAATATTATTTACAGTTACTGGAAAACACTATAAATATAAATGATTGACATTTATTATCTGGTTCCAATTCTTTAAGCTGTAAACATGATTCTAATTCTCCCTCCAAAAGTGCAGACTCAGGTTCACTAAGTTCCGTACTAGAATTTATATAAAGAAAATTTTCAAGGTTAAAATTTTGAATTTAAGCATTCCCTTACCAAAAATGTTTTGAATAATCAGGAAAGCTAAATGTCCAGCCTTCAACTTCCTCAGACTTCAGTACAACATTTAGCGACTCAATTTCTTCGCAAAATCCTGATGCAAGTGTAGTCACATTTTGATTTTTTTCCAAGTGGAATAAACTCGATGGAATGTGCATTAGCTTTACAAAATGTAATTAGTAGAAAGAAGTAAAATATTTTAGCTTTATATAATACCCAAACAGTTGAAGCAATATCATTGACTCTTATTGAGGACCATGACTCTGCCACACATTTTTCGTCTATTTTAACTTCTAAGCAATACCGATTCGACTTTAGCTGTGTTTAAAAATCATGACAAGAATAAACAAATGGAAAATGAATAAGTATTAATAACAATACATTTATTGGTTTTTTGAATGTTACTACGATGAAAGAATTTTGGCGATTAATGTACAGGCATAGCAGTTTAAGTGGTTCTTCAATCAACGTTGGTTTATCTGCAGTAGAACGAATTTAAACATTAACCGATAACGTTTGGGACAATTTTTTCGTACCTCTCCCTAATAACCAGCGATGATAAAACCAACCACTTTGATCATTTGGATCTGTGAAAGCTGCATTTTGAACTAATTCCAATTCTAAAACAAATTACTGAATATTAAACAACACTCAACTACTCATTAACATTATACCTTGTAATCTAATATCTTCTCGTATAAATAACTGTCCATTCGGATCAGGATAAACTAGGGGCAGTAATTTGCTGCGGTAGTGCCAAGCTGAATAATTTGAAAAGTTGTTATTGATTAACTTCATCGTAAATGTTAGTTCATCCTCTGGAGATACGTTTGCTCGCTTCACGATAAAACGTCTGTAATCCCAGCAATGGACTAAAATAAAAAAATGAGTTAAATACGTTTTCCAGTTGGCCAAGCAGAATTTTATTTACACACAATTTCTTTCATCTAAACCTAAATAACGATCACACAGAGCCAGTTCTTTCTCCCAGTTAGGGGTTGGCATTGTGTCTAATACCCAGCAGCGATGATACCAGGCACCGTACGATTTTGGGTTAACTCTGAGGCATGATTCAGTGAATGAAAGTTCATCGTTGAATAATCCGTTTACGTCACTGTTGCTGTAATCAGACACAACAGAATCATGTAACTAAGTCAAATGAATGTGTGTTCTTTTATAATTACTCTAATTTTTTCAGGTGAAGTAAAATTTCTTTTTGGAAATTCCAAATTGTAGTAAGATCGGGATTTGCCACTAACAGCTGATGATTAATGCCGATTGCTTCGTCATCGTATTCTTTATTTTTACGCTAAAGTTAACACTAAGTATTGAGCAAATTTTGTACTCTTTACGTTTCACAATGTACCTTAGCAAATGTTTTGGATATTGCTAATTTATAAATTTCTAGTTTTTTCGCCCGTTCTTTACGTTTCTCCTCTTGTTGCTCTGCCGTTGTTTTAACTTTAAGTCTACCGTGCTAAAATTATATAAAGTATAAAATAATTTATTTGTATTTTTAATTAATACACAAACCATGATTAAGGCGTCTTCAAAGCACCGATAGCAGTAAATTGACCGGATGATCGATTACTTACTCCAGTCCAGACCGAGCAATGTTGACGTTTAGTTACGTACGTACAGTCAGCGGCTGCAGTCGAATCGCGTTGGCGCTTATGAGCCACTGTACGTACGTATTATTTTTTATTTATTTTTTTATCGAGAAGTATGTCTTGCCTTTCGGTTGGTGTTGGTGGAGTTTCAATGGACGTTGGAGAGAGTCCTGAAGCAGCGCTAGTGCAAAAACATAGACAAGAGCGTAAAGAGCTGCAAAGTAAGTGCTATGAAACCGTAAGTTTCTGTATAAATCGGTTGACCGCTTCATAGGTAAAATACAGAGTTTGAAACGAACAATTGCTAAAGGAGATAAACGAAAGAAAAAGGAAATATGCGAAGAAATCGCTCGTCTGGAGGCCGACCTAGAAGCAAAGCAAAATAATGAAATGAAAAATGTTTTACATAATCAAGACGTAATTGAATTATAGATTTAGTAAATTAAAATTTTAATACTTGTCTTCTATTAGATTAACAATGTTACCAATCAGTTACAAGACACATCAATCTCAAAGCCAGAGATTAACGGGGACATATCAAATTCTAAGTCAACAACCAGAATCAGCAAAGCCCAAAGAAGAAGAGTAGAGCTTCAATTCTATTTGGCTGTGTAAATTTCTCAACATTCGCTTGCTTCATTTCAGGAGAAAAAGGCAGATAAGCAGAGAGAGAGAGATGAATCAATTGCAGATCAGGAAATCGCAAATTTAACGAGTGCTCGAACATTAGAAGCTCAACAACTAAAATCTATTTTGCAGAAACGACAACTGGGTGTCTACGAGGTACAATGGTTTAAATCACGTATAAACAGCGAATAAGAATCTTTTCTTTTCAGATTCCTTCAGACGGAAATTGGTAAAAAAAAAAAAAAAAAAAAAACATACAAATGGAATGAACGCAAAATTAATGTTAAAATATATTTTCTCTACAGTCTTTACATGGCTATTGAGCATCAATTAAAACTCCAGGATACGCCAGTGAGTTATATTTAAACGTTCGTATGGGTCAAATTTAAATTATTTGATTTTCAGAGTTCTATGCAAAGCTTAAGGAATCAAGTTAGTAAATATATGAAGTCTAATATAGACGATTTTCTTCCATTTTTATCTCATCCAGAATCCGGAGAACCTCTCTCCTTAGGTTGATATACAAATAGTTTCAATCTAAGCTTATTTTAATTTAACATTTTTTTCCAGAACAATTTGAAAAATATTGTGACGATATTGCTGCAAAACCTGTGTGGGGTGGTCATTTAGAAGTAATGTCATACATACGCTGTTTGTAATATTTCATTTTGTATTTGTGGTTTCATTTTTTAACAGCTTCAAGCGTTAGCATGTGTTTTAAAACAGCCAATAGAAGTAATTCAAGCTGAAGGCCCTTCAGTTATAGTTGGGGAAAGCTTTGACGGTCCATCAATCCTCCTTAGGTACTAACGAATTAAAATTTGTCTCATTTGATATAACTTGTTGTTTTCAGCTACCATAAACACGTTTATGGTTTAGGCGAACATTACAATTCGGTAATACCGGAGTCATTAATTGAGGAAGATGAATGGGAATCTTGAAACTTAAGTGGTCATAATTTTGTTAGGAAATTGTGTGTTCAATTGTAATCGATATGTTTAAAAGAATGTCTGTTTTTCACTTTCAAATTCGTCTTTAATCTTAGTTTTACAAACGTATGTTTAATTTCATTCGTTAATAACCGCTTCATTCGGGTTGTTTAGACCATCTTGCAATTTTTTCTTTGGGTCGTCAGGTTTCATTGCCGGGAAAAGTAACACTTCCTGCAATGAATTTTATATTAGTTGCCAGTGAAAATTGTTTAAAAGTCTTTTACTTACTTTGATGTTATTCGAATCGGTTAGAAACATTGTAAGCCGATCAATTCCCATTCCCCAACCTGCAGTAGGTGGTAAACCGTGTTCAAGAGCTTCACAAAACGTTTCGTCCACTAACTGAGCTTCTTCATCGCCAGCAGCTTTGTCTTTTGCTTGTTGTTCGAATCTCTCGCGTTGTATGATTGGGTCATTTAATTCCGTGTAAGCGTTTATTACTTCCTTTTTCATGACGAAGAGTTCAAGCCTTTCAGTAAGGCCGGGAATATTTCTATGCCTTGAAATTATTGTATCGTTAGACTAAAAGTTGAAACTTCTCCGTTTTCTTATTGTTACCATTTAGCAAGTGGACTCATTACTTGAGGATGATCGCAAATGAAAGTTGGATTTATGTAATTTACCTCCAGAAATTCGCCAACTAACTAGTATTAGGCAACAAATTAGAGTTAAGTGTTAAAAGAGACTTTTATATTACTTTGTCTAGTAGTCGTGCAGACGTTCGTGGAGGTGGACATTCCACTTCATGTTTAACACACAAATCAGCTAAAAACTTGTTACTCTCTGAAATGTATAAAGTTAGTCACATTTGTAACTCGAATTTTGTAAAAATTATTACCAGCAGTTTGTAATTCCGTTGCTGGAGGAAATTTCACTCCCAACACTTTCTCCAACTCTTCAATCATCGAAACTCTCTTGAATGGTGGTGTGAAATCGATTTCCACAGATTCTTCTTCTGGTCCGTTGGGATGGAACAAGATTTTGTAGCTTCCGGTAATGGATTTGACCATTCCTTAAATGTAAATCAATTTTAATAGCTGTTTGTAAAAAGTTTCGTGAATTCCCACCAGAAAGTAGTGATTCAGTCATTCGAATTATATCATTGTAATCAGCATAAGCCATATAGAATTCGCATGTCGTGAATTCAGGGTTATGGGTCAGATCTATGCCTTCATTTCGGAACTGTCTGCCAATTTCGTACACTCTGTCCATTCCACCAACAACCAACATCTGAAATGATATTATTTACATTTCATAACCAAACTTGACCAATTCAAACAATACTTTTAAGTAGAGTTCAGGTGCTATCCTCATGTATAAATTTCTATTCAATTCATTATGATAAGTAATGAACGGTTTAGCAGTTGCACCCCCAGCTATCATATTCATCATGGGAGTTTCCACCTTTAAAAAAAAAAAGTTTTTTTGTAAATTTCTCTGCTACATGTCTATTCGATTCTGCAATTACTTCTAAAAATCCCTGAGAGTCGAAAAATGCTCTTATGTAACTAATAATTCTCGCTCTGGTAACGAATTTCTGAGTGACAGTTTCGTTTAATATTAAATCCAAATAGCGTTGTCTGTAACGAGTTTCCTTATCCTTTAACCCAAAATGTAAATGTGGAAGCATATGTAGACATGGAGCGAGCAACTCAATTCGCTTTGGAAGAATACTCAATTCCCCTTTCTTAGTACGCGTGGGGTTTCCCTCGCAGCCAATGATGTCGCCTCTACGAATTTTAGCGTTGATTTTAAAAAATTCTTCCTCCGATGAGTAAAACCTTTAAAATTTTAAAAAGCGTTATAATTGAGTCGTTTTTAATCCCACGCTAAGTGAAACTGTACTTTGCATTTGCCATGACTTGAAGTTTAACGCATTCACCACGTAAATCATAGAATATTAATTTCGTTCCTGATTCACGCTTGGCATGAACTCGGCCTTGAATGTTAGAAAAGTTACTCAATTTAAAAAATAAAAACATTGTATCAATTTACCAGCTAGAGATACGGTATCGGTAGAGACCTCTTCGTCCTTTAAAGCAGTGTATTTTTCTATAAACTCTGTTAACGAAGTAGTTACGTGAAATTTATGAGGGTATGGATTTTCCCCAGTTTCTTTGAGGTGAGAAACTGATTGCACCCTGAGTTGAAAATATTCCTTTTACAAGAATAAACCGAAAATAAGATCAATTTTTAATAATACGGAGTTTATATTTTTACATTAGGATCAATGTCTTCATCTTTGGTTTCCCCGTTGACTTTTTTCATTGAAGTAGCCGATTTACTAGCTGTTGCCTCCTTCAACTTTTCTTTTTCGGCTTTCTCTTTTGCCTTTTGCTCAGCTTTGAGCCTCCGCTTAGCTTCACTGTAAAGAAAAAAAACAAAAGTTGTTAAAAATTATAGTAAAAGAATGAAGAAGACCAACCTGGAGTACATTGACACACGTGACATTCCTAATAGTTTGTGATGTGCACGCTCAAGAGCAGCTGATTTTATTATGCGAGATGGCAACTTTGCTGCTAGAGCTCCTATTGTGCTCAAGCCTTTTCTTAACATTTTTTTAAAAGGTTTATTAAACTGTTATTGGCTGAAATTAAAGGAGCCAAATTTCTTTAATTTATTCACGATACTGTCAATCATTTGGAACCCATTAACAGTTCACTGAGTACCCAATAAACCGATTCTTAGTTCAATCGCAAGTTTTATTTAGATCTGATGGCAGGAGTTAAATCATTCTACCAAACATAGCGTGTGGCAGAGAATAAAAGGATTGCCAACGTGTCCCGCTTATAAAGTAACTTGCTTACTGATCGCTTACCTATTGCACCAAATACATCCCAACAGGGATTAGCGTCAATTTGAACTCATGATTTTTTTTTGCTTATTTCAACTATCAGAGTGGCACTTACTTTTTGCTAAGTTTTTCAGGTCCAGCGGCATTCACAATATCAGCCATGCTTTATTCTGACGCAATAAAAGGAGTAAGGAGTACACTCTGTGAAAAATGCAGCTCCGCAGATTGAAAACTTAACAAATCAATTGAAAATTTTATTAGAAAACACCTACAAAATAAAGTATAAATTTATTAATAATATATTCAAAAAAATTAAAATACTAAACTACAATTATTAATTATACTTATTACTTCTCAATAGATGGCAATACAGTCGGGTTGTGGTTGTCAATAGCAACTGTTTGTTTACTTACAATTACACCTGGTCAGCCTATTGATATGGATTTCGGAGGTTGTGATATATTAAAACTAGCTGAGCTGTTAAAAATTCCTGATGAAAAAAATGAATCTGATTCGGACGACGATAGCAAGAAGAAAAAAAAGCCATACGAAAAAATAAGTATATTATTACAATAATATATGTACGAATTTACAATTATTACTTTTTTATATCGTAGCTACTGCCTCTTCAGCTGCCTTGGCCGAAAATAAATCAACAAAAAAACCACCAGCAGCTGATCTCAACTCGAAACCACCACCAGAGAAACCTAGCACTTTAACCGAACGACCTACCAAAATTAGATTGGATGATGGGAAAGAAGCGTACGATCCATTGGATTACGACGCTTTTGATAAATGGATTAAAAAAGAAGAAGAAAAGGAACTTGCTAAACTAAAAGTTGATACGAGAAAAGCACCTGAATACGAAATTATTTACAAACAGTTTGTTGGCACTGAGGATGCGTTTTTGCAAGTAAATCGAAATAAAATTACAGTAAATTTGTCATTTAATTTATCATTTTTTATTTATTTTAAAATTCAGATGGGGAATAAAACAGCTTTGTCATCCAGTTGCGAATCAATTGTGATTCGCATAAAACTGCCTAAAACTAATTACAAGGACATGAAATTGGATGTTCAGAAACAGAATATTGAGTTGGAGGCGAATGACTATCATTTAAATCTTCCTCTCCCGCATGCTATACATCCCCAGCAAGGAAATGCAGCTTGGGATGAAGATACCGAAACTCTTACTGTTACTTTGTTTTTGGATAGAGAATACGATTTTATAAATTTTTAACTGTTATTATATTAATGTTTAAACGATTTTTTGTATATTTTACAAAAATAAAATTGTAATTGACGTTAGTGACACCTAGTGGCAACTTTGAAACGACTAATACAAAATGGCTGCCAATTGAAATGTACATACATGTGAGTTCAAACAAACTGAAGAAACGACTGAAAATTAAAATAATATGGCTTGTAGGATACTGGATTGTTATTTTCGACTAAATGGTTAATTTTATGTTTATTTTTAGATTTTATGAAGCAAAACATGTCGGTAATTGCAGTTGTCAAGCGTTGGAGAGTGAGTTGCATTCAAAGGCATTCGTTTGCTACACAGGTATGAGTTGACATTTGTCGAAGCAAATGACAAAAGGAGAATTGTAAGTAAATTTCATTTAGATCCGTCCGTCCACTGTGTTTCTGAAACCAGCCCCTTGCTTATCTATACCGATAAATCACATAAAATTCTACGCGCCCACTAGAAGAATTAATTTCTATCAATTGGATGGTATTCCCAATGAATACAAAATAGTTTATCAATCTACGATGGGTAATTATGTCAAATGGGCTCAGCTGATAACATTAGGCGGGTCACTTTTCCTTACCGTACCACTGTGTGTATTGTTGATATCCACATATCAAGAAGAGCCTTTAATTTTCAACGATTTTGTCGAATCACCCTTTCAGTTGACATTTTATTACATATCGTTAATTGCATCATTGATCGCAATTCAATTTGTTATGAGACGAGTTGCGTTACGTATTTACTATAATGAACTAAATAACGAATTTATAATGATGTTACCTGGAACAATTCCAAAACAAGAACGTCAGTTAAGATTCAAAGCCGGACAAGTAAAAGATTTTGGCTGTGAGAAGTTTTTGAGTGGTCTCAGAGGCCAATACGCGACGAATACTAAGCGATTCATACTTAACGAAAGCCATTTTCAAACTCCTCATTATTTGAATGTTATGTTGGGTCATGATAAACAATATGACTAATATCTCATTCTTTTATAATTTGTTTTTATTAAAATACATTTACTGTTAAATGAGACCACTGTTATTCAGCAGCAGAATTATTAATGAACAGAGTTTAATCATAAAAATTATGATTTTTGTTATGTACATTGGGTAGCAGCATAAAATGAAAAAGCTCAGCTGCTAAAAAGTTTAAATTTATTTTAATATTCTGATTGCTCCGACTTAGTTCTTAAAAATATGGTTAAAAATATTAAGTTGCATAATCCTAAAGAAAGAGTAAGGAAAAAATTTAAAATTAGAAAAGCTTCAAACTGCACTAAGACTAGTAAGCAGTTTTAAGACATTAGAAAAAATTAAAGTTAGTAGAATTTGTTAGTAGAGTTAAATGATGGAGATGCAATATTGTTTTGTTGGCTTGCTATTTTCGCAAGTTTTCTGAAAAGAAAGGAATGTTTGAAATAAAACAAATTTTGAAATATTTTGTAATGACTACCTTCGCTCCTCATTTTTTGTGAGAAGTTGTTGTTCAGTTTCACTCAACTTCGCTCGCAATAGTTCAGCGTTTGTACCTCTACGTTCGGCCGCTTCAATCCGTTGGATTAACTCCTGCGATTGGTCTCGCAAATGTAAAATGGACGTGTACATGTCTTCATCTTCATCCTGAAAACACGGTTTATTAACTTGTTAAAGTTATACGTAAAATTACATAAACAAACCTTAGCATTCCGAATGGTAATGTGAACTAACAAACTGGACAATTCAAGGGCTTCGCTAAAACCATTGGTCAAAGGCACACTTCGATAACCCGGCCGAATACATCGAACTGGGTACGTCGCTTGCCCTAAAAATCCCGGATCTCCAAACATATCTTCATCCAAAACAAGAAATCGAATGAAAGCAATATCGGGGTTTAGGATGTCGAACTCAAATAATTCGTTCCAAACAGGGTTAAAACCGTTATCAGACGCCGGTCTTGTTTTGTATTTATTAGTGCTATCGTAATCAGCGCCTGCTATTTCAACTTCAACGTACGGATTTGCTATTCCCCGACCAGGCCTTGATAAATGTCTTGCTCCGATAATCTAATGCAGAAACACAAAATTATTCTGTTCCTAAAACTTCATTCTATTTATATAAATGTACTCGGCAAGTGAGCAAGAGCGGCTCCACTCCTGGAATTCGGTTTTTATCATATGGGTCGTAATCATCCCTGGAGAAAAATTCTGGTCTTAAAATGTAACCACAGTTTCCATTCTGGCGGAACTTTCCTTCGTTTAATTGCATTGTTCTATCAGGGGTTTGGTAATTTAAGGCGACCATTTGGCAGCCACAGTTCCATAGACGAATCGGATCGTAATTGGACGAATCTATTCGTTGACCTTTGGGATAAACCCTGCTAAACTGCAGGTAATTGTACGTAAAAGAAAAACGTTAAAGAAAATAAGGTATTGAAAATATTGTCATGTTTAATAACGGTAGGATATTTTAGGAACATCTTGCAATATTGCCTGCTAATCCATTTCTCTACTTTGGTTTCAGGAAACGAAGACATTTCGTAGAAATTACAGGGGCCGCCTTCTTTAACCAGTCCTGAAAAGTTATAACATGAATGAAAAAGTAGGTGCGTATAAATTTAATGTAAGTTACTTTCAAAACAGAAAGGGACTGAGCGGCAATAGACTATTAAGTTTGACAGTTCTTTGGCTATGCGTAATGTCCTTTCAATCTCCCGCCCTTGACGCAACTACAAAATAGTAAACTAAGTATTTCAGTTAATGTTAGGAATAGGTTTAAGTTACTAAGTCGGTTGCTTGTTGTGCTGTATCGCGTATTTTTTGTACCCAGTCGAGCATTTCCTCTCGGGTTGGTGCGGCAATTTCGATAGGTGTAAGAGAACTTTGAGTAGGTGAAACGATACGAAAAACCCATTCTTTCCCGCTTTCGCATCGCCCTCCTTGCAAAACGTCTGCCAAATAATAATGAAAACTTTAATGTTGTAAGGAAGGAAAATATTTTCATTCGTTTTGTTTACCAACAGAACACCCAATTATATCAATTGATCCCTTCTGCATACTTCCAAGTGGCATAGTTTCAACTGACTGTAATATAAACGTAATATTACAAATTTTAAAATTTCACTCAAATTTTTAATTACGTTCTCATCCGAGTGATCAGATAGCTCAATTTCCTCTACATAATTAGAAGGAAACCAGTGCTGTTTCTTTCCTCCGTAATCTCCCCGCCACCATCCACCATCTTGGCGACTAATATTAGTTATGATGGCGTGTTTGCAGAAAGATAACTCGTCGTCTCTACGCGCTCTGTAGTCATATAGCGCTTTGACTGCAATCTTAAATTTTAAATACTAAATAATGGATTTCTGACTAAGGCAATATAGTTTATTACATTGGACGTAAAAGTATTTGGATCCATGTATAAGCCAGGTACACCGTAGATAGCGCCTTCTTCTGGTTCCTGCGATTAACAATATCTCAATATTAGATAGATGCTTTATATTTGAGGTGTATTTACGTACAGCACCAATCCTATTGACCACATTTTTATTAACTGGATACTTTAACTTCATTTTCCTATACAAAGGTTGCTTTTCGTAAAAACTAACCAAATCTATTAGACTTTCAAATTGAGCAGTTCCGATAATGAAAAGTCTGCCTTCCTGTTTAATACGGCAATGTTTAATTTTTCTTTCTGACCTAGTATTAAAATAACCTTATCTAGTATTGTAAACAATTTAATAATGTTTTGAACTCTCACCTGAAAGAAATAGCAAAAGATTTGTCGTCTGTTTCGCTTTTCCTAACTAAGAAAGCGCCATCATAGGGCATGCATTTTAATAATTCTTCGGCTACTTCACGTCCCATTGCGGCATGATACCATCTGAAAGTTGGAATATTCATTAATGGAAGTTCAGTATTTAATAATTTCGTTACCGTACTCTTTTCCTTCATGTTTATTAGGTTGTGGAACGGGGTTTTTAAGGATCATTAAAAACTCTTGACTTCTAAGCGGATGAACACGGTAATGACTAACTAAACTAAACAAACTATCAAAGGCAACAGTGTCAATTAAAAAATATTTTGTCTGGCCTCGCTCTTGACGGGAACGAATACGACAGTGGTTTACTTTTCCTTGCCGCCTTCATAGAAAAATTTAAGAATTAAAAATCAATTCGACATAGATTGCATATATTTTACCAAAATGATAAGGAAAAATCACCAACAAAAGTTTCACTTTCTCTAATAAGAAAAGTGCCGTCGCCTAAGTATGAAAATTCATGAAGTAATTCCTCGGCTTTTGCCCTTCCCTCCTTAAGTTTGCCATGAAACCATTCTTCACTAAAATGTAACTCATCGTTTGTAACACCCTCTCGTGGCTCCATTCGATGTTCATTTTCTTCATCCTCGTCTTGATTTGATGGCGTTTCTCTTTGCTCTTCTGTGTAGACCATTTTATTTTGAGTGAGTACGAAAAAATGTCGCTTCCATTCCTTATCGTAATTATCTTCCATGTATAAAATCCCATTTTTAACCGAATTACTCAAATCTCCTTCTTGAGCTGCAGTGAATTAACCGATTAAATATTTTTAAAATACAATTTCAGAAATACTTACAGTCATCAGTTCTGAGCAAGACCAGTCGTTCCTCTGTTCCCTCGGGAAGTTTTTTGTGTTTAATGAGAATTTTTCGCCGTAACTGTTGGGGCGATGGTAGCATAGTTTCGTCTTTATCTACAGGTTGCGTAAGTAACATTTCACCGAATGTGTCTAAAAAGGCTTTGGCCATGTTTCTTTGTTGGGGTAAAGTACAATGATCTTCAATTGATAAAATTACAGGATACCTATAAAAGTACATTTTCTTTATTAATTTATTTAATGATTTTTAGAAAGCCAACTTACTCTGAAGTTACAAATGCATGTTCTTTAATGATTTTTATAACGTCAAGAAATTTTATCTTTGATGTTAATGTGTGACCATGGTATATATACGGCATTCCATCCGGTCCATCCCAGCAATCCACTAATAAATTTATTTTAGTAGTGCGAAAGTTTACAAGTTTATTTTGTGTATTTACACTCTATGCAACGACAACCCATTCGCAGGCACCTAGCATACGCTTCAACGGAAGATTCGCTTTGGAATTGATCGCCAGTTAAGTAACTAAAATATTTTTAAAATTAGCGCATATTCTAAAAGTTTGACCTTATCATTAATTACGTATTATGAGAGGAAGCGATCCAGTAATGAGACAACGAATGAGTCATATCTTGATTAACATGATCATGCCGAGAGTCCCAAAGGTCATTTTGTTTTGAAAATAAAAAATCGACAAACTGAAAGGAAAGAAGGGAATTCCTATTTGAAATGCACCCACAAACATAAATATTCACCTCATCAATAGTAAAGTAAGGTTCTTGAGCATCACGTGCAGTATCTTGAAGATATTCACGCATAAATTTGCTTACAGATTTTTCATCATTTCCAATTGGATCCTGAAGAAAATTTTTCAATTTAATTCCCGAGATTTTTTAAAAATTTTCTATCCCTACCTTTTGATCGTTGATTAGAAACCTCTGGAATTCCTGAAGTGTAACATCCGCTTTTGTTTTGGAATAAGCTTCAAAATTTTCTTGGAATAACTTTTAAGACATGATAAGGTTTAAAATCAAATATTTTAACATTATCTTCTTTATTAATTACCAGAGGTTCATGCATAATTTTGTCGTATAGACCAGCGAATGCTTGAAAGACGATTTCACCTTTGCGTTTAGTATCACCGTCCTTCCAAAAAAATAAAGAATATGAGTAAGTTTTGATACCATTAATTAAGTGATAAATATTACTTGAAATAATTCTTTCAATTTACTATTGGAAATTTTATAATGCACTCTGGGGAAAAAAGCTTTTAAATCTTTCAATGTGAGCCTATAAAAACCAAGTATGCGTAAATAAGGTGAAATTCTTTTAAAAAAATAATCAACGTTTATACGTATTTCTGTTATTTTCCATGCTATAAAACTCTTTACGCAGCCACCTCTCAACTTGAAGAGGATATGGCGAGGAGATGGTATCAGATGCTAAATAAGTCAATCCTTTCACCCACTGTTCACATTCTTTGGCAGTCATCGCTGGATATAAAAAATTTCGTAAGATTGTTAATTAAGAATTAAACAAAATCATACCCGCAACTGACAACGTTTTCAATCGGAATTCACAGCCATAAAAAATGACAAAACAAGTATTTGGTTCCACTTTTTTACTGTCTTCCGGCCATCGTTCAAAATCTCTCGACACTTTGCCGGGTCTCACCTCTTTAACCTCGCGTAGATCGACTGCAAGAGTAATCTAAGGGTTGCAGAAACGATCGGTAAAACATCAGCTGATTCTCACCTAATCCTTCGTACGCGTATTTGCCCACAGTGCGTTGCCAAATTATTTGTCGCGTTTCAAGTTTGACAGCGAAAGATCGTCTCTCTGGTCTCCGACGTGGAAAAAACTTCATCATAACAACTCCTAGTTCTAACGCTCTTATTGTTTGTTCCATTTCTGAACCTGGAGCAACAGGTCCCCCATTGCAAAGGCTGGACGTGGCCATTTTGATTACAGCCTCCGCAGATGACAGTATAGTTTCAGTCAGAGTAGACGAGTTTGGTATGTTCTGAGGATTACATCCATTAATCTGCTTTAACTTTGGTTTCCATGTGTAGAGAGCTATTTAGATGTCCATCATCTATATAATTGAAGTGTGCAGCATCAAAGGATTTTGTGTTTAACAGCATCCACTCGGTGCATCCCTGAAAGACGAACTGTTTGAACTCCCCATCGACCCTCCCGCGCGCCCCCTTTCGAAGTTTTTGCTTACTCAGTGTTCGGGACTCTTGCGGTCACGGCAGCACCAGACAGTGAATGTATTAATAATTAATAACTTTTATTTATTATTTTAGAGTGCTGATGTTGATGACCCTTCATGGCCACCGTATTTTTAATCAAAAATAATTTTTTTCTCCAGCGTAACAATGTCATTAAATTAACCTATCCAACAAACATCACAAATCAGCAGTCTCCTGGCTGTTAATCCACGTCGAAGTGTCGCATTCTATTTTCAATTTTATTCGATACATCAGTAAAAATGTCAAAACCCTTTTATTTTTCATTCTTTAAGTTCATTTTATTTCCTGAAGTATCCAACATTCACTTCGGCTTGTTTTATTAGTTATACCATGGAAAATGGTCACACTTGTTCGAAAGATCCGTGGGAAATAACGTTGAAGATTTACACGAGTTTTTCTCACTTGATAAACTTCAACCAACCTTGGAAGTTAAGGGAGGGACAGGGACGTTGGTTTCACAAACTGAGGAAATAACCTGCAGTTAGAGCACGGAAATCCTACGAATTAAAGATAAGATTCATTAGTTTCGTATGATGAATTTTAATTTTTCTTTTAGTGAAGAAGAGCAATTAAAGTAGCACCTGGATTAACAGGAGACTGATGTTTCGTGGTGTTTGTTGGATAGTTTAATTTAACAATATTGTTACGGGGAGAAAAAAATTTATTGTTTTAAAAAATACCATGGCTCTGAAGCATAAAATAGTTGTTTTAAGACAACAAACTGTTAGTTTTTTTCGCTAAAAGATTAATTTATTGATTTTACCAATTCATTTTATCAACTTATACGTTTATTAAACCCCAGAAAATACGTAATTGTTCGCTAGTGTTTTTTCAATAATGAACGAGGAAAAAGAGATAGTTCATTATGCTCCAGTGGATGTTTAGCTGAGCCCTTTTTTGAACTTAATCTTTTAAAAAAACTGCCTTTCGATATACTGAGAAAGTTCTAACATCTGCCAGTACTGTTATCGTTATATAAGATCAATATAAATATGACATTGTTTTGACCTTCAAAAAATAAGCAATTTAATGTGTGCGTTTATTTTATTGGTTCAGATCCGGTTACCGTACAATAAAAGGTTCGAATTTTCGGACCGGTCTCACCCGGCGGATCAAATATGTCAAACGATATGTCTAACACGTGCGTTTAGGTATCTCATCGCTAATAAACACTTTACAGCTCATTCCCACGTATTTCTTTTTGTGTAATATCGCCTGCCATGGATAATCGTCCAAGAAAATGCCGTAGGAATCGTAGAAGAGATGGAGAAAAGGCTAAAAAGTTTAAAGAAATGGTAAATAAATTGACTTCTTCCGACAAAAAGTATAATTGTTTTTTAAACGCAGAAAGAAGCTAAACAGAAACAAGGTTACGACGATATTGTAAGATACAATGCAAACTTCGAAAAATATTACAAAGTAAATAAGTTTTACCACTTTGTTTAAACACCTTGTTTCATTCATTAACCGTATAAATTTAATTAGATTCAGAAAATTGTTCCAGACGACGAATGGGATGCTTTTATAGCCGCATTGAAAGAAAATCTCCCTACTGCTTTCCGAATTACTGGCTCTAAAAAGTATCACCTGATCTTTTCCTTGAATTACAAGTTAAAACTAACGTAATTTTATTGTAGCCACGCGAAAGCACTTTTAAAAATAATTCGAAGCGAATACTTTGATCAATTAGTCAATGCTAATGAAGAATCAGAAAAACCAATTTGCCTCTCCTGGTAAGGAACTCGTTATTTATTTACTATCAAACCTTTAATTAATAAATGTACATTAAAGGTACCCAGAAAATTTAGCTTGGCAGCTCAATTTATCCAGAAAATCAATTCGCAAGGACGAAACTTTTAGTAAACTTCATAACTTTCTCGTTCATGAAACAAACAGTGTAAGATATTTCGTTCTAATGTCCTTTACAATTGTTTAACTCCCGATATATTTTTAGGGTAATATAAGTAGACAAGAAGTTGTTAGCATGATCCCGCCGTTACTCCTTGACGTACAACCTCATCATTACGTTCTTGATATGTGCGCAGCGCCTGGTTCCAAAACAGCTCAGTTAATTGAAATGCTTCATGCAAACGATACTGTTTTGCCCCGTAAGAGAATTATATTTAAAAATATTTATTTCACAAATGACGCTTTGATTTCCTACAGAGGGAATGCTAGTGGCCAACGACGTTGACAATAGACGGTGCTACATGTTAGTTCATCAAGCGAAAAGGTTACAGAGTCCTTGCTTTTTAATAACTAACCATGACGCTTCATCTATGCCTAATATAAGGATGATTGATGTAAGGTTTTACAAATGACATTAGGAGGTGATGATTAACAATTTATTTTAATTTCTAGATCGATGGTTCAAGGCAGAGTTTAAAATATGATCGAATCTTGTGTGATGTACCGTGCAGCGGTGATGGTACACTGAGAAAAAACTATGATGTGTGGATGAAATGGAACGCTGCGAATGGAAATAATTTACACGGGCAAGTTATTTGCTCGTACATTTGTTGCTCTAAGGTTTAACTCGTTTTTTGAATTAAGGCTGCAATTGAGGATAGCCAAACGTGGGTTGGAAATGTTAGCTGTTGGAGGACAATTAGTTTATTCCACTTGTTCATTTAATCCTATCGAAAATGAGGCAGTTGTTCATAATTTACTGAAGCAATGCGAAGGTAAAAGAATATTTAAAAATAAATGTACGAGTTTCGATATTTCTCACTTTCTAGGGTCTGTTGAATTGGTTGATGTAAGCGATAAGTTGCCCGGACTTAAATATCGGCCTGGATTGTCTTACTGGAAAGTTACTAATAAACATCTTGAAGTTTATGAGAATTTTGAAACAGTTCCTGAGCAATATTTAACTCAAGTAAGGCCACATATGTTCCCACCCACACCTGAAGAAGCTGAAAAATATCCCTTACACAAATGGTAAAAATCTCTTAATTTATTTATTTTTATGCAAATGTATTCAAATTTTTAACTTTTCAGTGTTCGTATATTACCCCACGATCAAAATACCGGAGGTTTCTTTGTAGCAGTATTAAAAAAAACAGCATTAATTCCGGGTGAAAAAATTAAGAAAATTGATCCCTCAACCGACCAGCCGAAAGAAATTGTTTCAGCTGTAAACGATGAAGCCAAAGTTGATGAAATTAACACAGAAGGTAAACATAGTTTCTATTTATTTAGTTATTAAGTTAATTATTTCAGATTAATACAATTTCAATTTTTAAAGAATCAACGGAAAATCCACCACCCAGAAAGAAAATAAAAATTTACGGATTTCGAGAAGATCCATTTTATTTTTTCAAAGACGACAAGACAGTTTGGCCGTCCATCCAACAGTTTTATAAAATTGAACCTACTTTTGATTCCAATTGCTTGTTAACTAGATGCGACACGGGAAAGAAGCGAAATATTTACTTAGTAACTAAAGTTGTGAAAGATGTTATTTCCAATAATCAAGACAGGATTAAGGTAAAATCGGTGATTCATTGCACCCTACACAGTTTAATCTATGTTGTTTTCAGGTTATAAATACGGGTGTAAAACTGTTCTCTAGAAATGATAGCAAAGGAATAAACAGCTGTAGTTTTAGACTAACTCAAGAAGGATTACAAACTGTACTGCCTTTTACAAACGCGCGACACGTTAAAATAACAAGGGATGATCTTATTTTGCTTCTTACAACTGAGTTTCCTTTTAATAATAAAATGTCACAAGAAACGCGTCAACAGTTAAGTACGTTGGGTAAGTGTGGCATTCAGGAAATAAATGTCAAGTGTATAACTTTTGGTTGTTACTTTTCTAGAAACTGGTTGTATCGTTTTGCTATATCAATTAGAAAATTGTGATGACGACGAACCATTGACAGTTGCTTTATGCGGATGGAAAGGTGCAACGTCCACCAGAGCTTACGTACCCAAAGGAGACAGAATTCATTACCTTCGTCTATGTGGTGCAGATATTTCCAAATATGGTAAAATATTTTATTGTTAAGATAAAGTTCGTTTTAATTTTTTTTGCGATTGTTTTAGAAAAAAAGTCATATACATCAAACGATCAGGGGAATGATGAAACAGATGAGCCTTCAGTTAGCATTGAAGATGCTACCGATGAAAAGTTGCTTGAAAATGAAGTTAAAGATGGTGAAGGGAGTTTAGAGAACGTTTAAGTATCAATCAAGTTACAGTGCCTTTTGAATGAGACATTAAAACGGCGGTTTTTCAATTTAGTCAAGAATTATTTTTTTGTAAACTTGTATTTCGGGGATAAAGGTTTCTTGGCTAAATTGGTTTAACCAAAGTTTCAGTGTTAAAATGATTTTTGAATGTACTGACATATATTTTACATTAAAGAAAAAAAATGTTCAATTTTCTGTCGTAGAATTTGCAGTTTTTCCTTTCCGGCTGACTAGTTGCGGAAACGACGATTTTGCTGGTGGTGGGTTTAATTTAGAGGCCAAATGAACTAAAGGCTCCATGAGTGACTTTCGATCTAGTGCAGACACTTCGAAAATTTTTACTACGTGAGAAAAATGCTTCAATATTCTGAAGGTGAATTTAATTGTAACTCGTATACCTTTTTCTCTGTTAGACCAAACTTGTGCTATTGTTTGATCTACAGCTCTGGCCGATTCTAAATCTTTTTTATTCGCTAGAACTATTATTGTCATTTCTTTCTTTTCTTTATTTCTGTCTATATCCTTCTTAATGTAATCAATGGTCGTGAAAGAATCTTGATCATTAATCGCATACACTAAAATAATCGCCTAAAATTTTAAAAAATTTTATAGTATTTTCACATAAGCAAATTTTCTAGACGCTTACGTCTACAAAACTGAGAAAATACTTAGGAATTTCGCGAGCTTTTCTTTCCTATGAATAAAATCAAGCGTTTAATTTTTGTTGTGGTTAGGTATAGGAACGATTTAAACAACTTACTAAACCAGCTGTGTCAAAAAAACGAACTTTTTCTTTGATTCCTCTATCACTGTCAACATAGGCAGCGTAAACATCTTCTATTGTTGGATAGATGGCACCCTGGAATTATTGTTACCAGAAGTAAAAAAAATTCCCAACACGATGTTTACAGCTGATGGTAAACTTAGAACCACGTACTTTATCTAAATTTCCGTAAATGGCTTGTTCTAATATTGATGTTTTCCCACATCCCTTTTGTCCAAACAATACTACTTTGCTGATTTTTACCGTCGATTTGTTTGCATATCCCTATAAAGCAAAACGTTTGAAATGAAATAAACATTTATTGTTACCGTTTAAAAAAATTACCGAGACGTGCCAACTTGCCATTTTGTTTACCTGTCAGCAGATACTTTAATTTTCTGATTTTTTGTAAAAACAACAAATATTTATTACAATAATTTAAAAAAAATATGCAATTTTATTCCGTGCAACTTTTAAAATGGTGTCAAAACCGATCAATTTCAAGGTCAATTTTGCGATGAGTGCGAGATTAACGAAAGCAATGACGGTAGCTCCGCTCAAGGCAAAGTAGCTTAGCTAATAAGTAGATTGCCTCTGTCGTTCCGGTCATGAGCAGATTACAATTGGGTTTCGGCTTCAGCCGACGTTTGTTACGTGGGGCGGACGAGGCGAAGCATTTTATTGTTCGACAATATCGATACGTGCATCGATCGTGTACTGCCATGGCCGAACAAAAAATGATCACTTTAGAAAACATGAATCCTCATATAAAGGCGATGGAGTATGCTGTAAGAGGTCCTATAGTGATCAGAGCATCTGAAATAGAAAAGGAACTCGAACAGGTTGGCACTGATAAAGGAACATGTTATTAGTTTCCATTTTTAAATTTTAAGTTATTAATTCATACCTTGATTACCGTGAAAAATATTTAGCTGTGGAAATAATTACTGAATTTATTAATTTAATTAGTGGTTTTAATTTCAGGGAGTGAAAAAACCTTTTAAAGAGGTTATTAAAGCTAATATCGGAGACTGCCATGCCATGGGACAACCCCCTATTTCATTTTTAAGACAAGTAAGTATCAAAAAAATGACTTCTGTTTATTATTAAATTATCCGGTTTTCTTACCCGTTAAATATTATATGTCAATATTATGCAATTATTACCAGTGTTTTAGACGAGTCGATGAAACAAAAAAGAAAAAAGTCTGGATCACCTCCAAAAAGCATTAGAATTCTCTTTTGACGTTTTTTCTCTAATTTATAACTGTAGTTAGACGTCGAGTACTAAAAATATAATTTCACTGCCATTGTACTAAACTCTTTTTTCGCATTCTATAAATGCCAAAGTTCTGCATAAGCGATTTTCAATTGAAACTAATGTCAAACTTTAATGAAATATTTTAGGTTCTAGCAATGTGTGCCTACCCTAAACTTCTGGACGATAATAGATTTGACGAAACTGCGAAATTGCGAGCTAAAAGAGTATTGCATCAATGTCGCGGACATAGTGTTGGTGAGGTATCGCATTACAAGATTGAAATAAAATTACCTAACAAATATATATTACCAATATAGGTTCATATAGTGACAGTCCTGGTATTGAAATAATCCGGAAAGATGTAGCTACTTACATTGAACGTCGTGATGGACATCCTGCCAATTACCTTGATGTAATGTTATGTGCGGGTGCCAGTGAGGGAATCCGGGTAACACTTACATAATCCATTAAATAGTTAAACCGATTTGTAATTTATAATTTTCTTTTAATAGAATTCGTTTAAATTATTTAATTACCGGGAAGGCAAAACTCCAGGAGTTATGATCCCTATTCCGCAATATCCGTTGTATACTGCTACACTTGCAGAATACGACATGTATCCGGTATAATATATATAATTTTAAGTAGTTTAGTTTGATAATAATTAATTTATTTTGTAGATCAAATATTATTTAGACGAGGACAAAAATTGGGCTCTAAATGTCGGTGAATTAAAAAGGGCACTTGATGAAGCTAGACCCAACTGTGATCCCCGAGTTATTGTAGTTATTAACCCCGGTAATCCAACGGGACAAGTTCTTACTCGTCAAAATATTGAAGAAATTATTAAATTTGCTCATAAAGAACGACTCGTCATTTTTGCTGATGAAGTAATTTTGCTGAAACTTTTTTATTTAAAAATTTAAATTTTAAATTGTTCTTAGGTTTATCAAGATAACGTCTATGCAGAAGGCAGTAAATTCTTTTCATTTAGAAAAGTTTTAGTTGAATTAGGTGAGCCGTATTGTAAAATGGAATTAGCGTCGTTTATGTCGACTTCCAAGGGCTATATGGGCGAGTAAGTTATCAAAGCTTGCCAGTTCAATGCGTATAATTACATGTTGTTTAGATGCGGTTTACGCGGTGGTTACGCAGAGTGGGTTAATCTCGATTCTGGTGTGCGAGCCATGTTGAATAAATCTATATCAGCGAAATTGTGCCCCACGGTGTTGGGTCAGGCTGCTACTGAATGCGTAGTTAATCCTCCACAACCGGGTGAACCATCTTATGAAGGGTTTAAACAAGTATTTTTCAAAAACCTTTATTTTAATTTGTGTTTATGTAATTCTTGTTTTTTTTACAGGAAAAAGATGCAGTTTTAGCCTCATTAGCTGACAGAGCTAAATTAGTTGCTGATACATTTAACAGAACTCAAGGAATGAAATGCAACATTGTTCAAGGAGCTATGTATGCATTCCCAGAAATAAAAATTCCGGAGAAAGCGATAGCTAAAGCAGAGGTTTTATTAATATTAAACTGCATCGTTTTAAGTAATACATATTATTTTCCATTTCATGTAGTCTTTAAATATTGCTCCTGATATGTTTTGGGCAATGCAATTATTGGAAAGCACTGGTATTTGTGTCGTACCCGGTAGCGGATTCGGTCAGAGACCCGGAACTTATCATTTTAGGTTAACTATTTTCTCTCTTTTTATTCAAAAAATAAATGAACTAATATAATATTTTATTTTTGAAGGACGACAATTTTACCTCAAACCGAAAAATTAAGATTTATGGTAAACCGTCTTGCTGAATTTCATGCTGAATTTTTAAAGCAATATTGCTAAAAATAAAGTTTAAAAGAACATTATGCTGTATAATCGTGAACTGTAGTTTTAATCCTTTTATTTACTGTTAATTTTCTAATTGACTTTCACATAGTAGGATCAAGTGAACAGAAATTTTTCTAAAAAAAATTGTTTTAAGAATGTAGATATAAAATTCGTTTAAGTTTTATTATTTTAGCGTGATGTAGTGTCTTCCTAAAGTTTTAAATGTTGTTCAAGTTTAAATATAAGAAATTTGAACTAAGCTAAATCAATTATTATATGATTTAGCTGTAGTAACTTGTTACGCAGTAAAGAAATTCTAATTAAAATGTAAACATTTCAGTAAATCCAAAACATTTTTATTCGAAAATTTATTAAAGAATAAACGAAGACTTGAAGGATTTGAAATGATTGAAACTATGAAAAGACAATTCTTATCGTGTACAGTATTGGTTGACATTAACAACTAGTACACTGAATAGAAAACCGTTTATTGAGCGTTATCACATAAAGCTAAAGGTTGGTTTGGTGCAGTAAGACTAAGAGTCGGTATCAGCTTTAGGTAATCATCTCTACCTATGTAGGGAACTATTTCTTTAACGAGTTGTGGGCGATCAATATCTTTTAATGCTTGCGCGAATTCGCCAATTGTAGCTTTTAATTTAGCTCTCTCTATCCACTTTAAGGTTATGTGCTCAACTAATTCTTCATTGGTGGCATTTGGATGGGCTGCTTCTACTTCTTCCACAATGTGCGTAGGAATTTCATACGCCACAGCAAGTGTCTTCCATATTCTAGCTAGCTTTGCTTTTACAGGTTGCAGGACGGTAAGATTCATTGGCAGTTTACAATCTAAATTTTAATAACATTCATTACTGGCTCGATGATGGCGCAGAAACGTACGTACCTACAACTTTGTCTTCCTCATTTTCGGCAGCTGACGTGTCTGTTAATCGTTGTGGATATGTTGGAAAAATTACAATTTGCTGGGTTTGTTGATTATAGACAGGGCCATTATAAAGCGTTCCAATTGTTTCAGCTTGAACTGCGTAAGCATCTCCTCCAGCCGCTGTTATTAACCACCATTTTTAGAAACAAACACTAAGTTAATTAAACGTTTACTTTACCGATGTTTTGCTCCATAGACATTGATACTCTATAAATAGTTAAAATATTACTTTAAATACCCATTTAGTCACTAAAAGTAACTTTTCAAAAACAAATTACCAGTTCAAGAGGACTATAACTGCCCTATATGAGAGCCAAAGCTCAGAAGATGGCAATTGAAACCAAAAGGAAGATAAACTTTTATTAGTCACATCGTTTCGTAATATTGAAAGGCGGGGCCTATTAAGCGGAACCTGGGAATTTTCAAATTTTCAATCAGAGGTTAAAAAAAAAGTTTTGTAAGTACAAACAGAGATTTTTATTAATGTCTTGCAAATACAAGTAACTTCAAGATGTTGGTTTCAATTTAAAATTTAGAGATTTAAAATTTAAGTTTAGAGGATGTTTGTTTACAACAGATGGCGCCACCAGCACTAAAATATGAGCAATCCTTTTACGCAAAAACTCACTTCACTGGAAAAGTGATAAGATGATTATTAATAGAAATGAACAATTTGAAGTGAGTAAGTTTTGAAACATTTTCCCACGCACAAGCGTAAAAACAAATTTGACATCAACAAAAGGAAAATGAATTGAACAGTAACCTTTCCCTTACATATGTACTTTCTAGAGATGCACATCGCGTGATTGGATGACGCTATGTTCTGAAATATTGGGAAGCAGTGACCTTAGAGTAGCTGTAAAGTTACCTGAAGGTGTAGATTTTAATGAATGGATTGCAGTTAATAGTCCGTACAATAAATTAACAAATTTATTATTAACTTTTATGAAAAATACTTTTGTTTTTTAGCTGTCGACTTTTACAATCAAATTAATATTTTATACCGGACTATCACTGAGTTTTGTTCCGCTGACAAGTGTCCAATTATGTGTGCAGGTGCTAAATACGAGTATTACTGGGCCGACGGTACCACTGTTACGAGACCATTAAAATGTTCCGCTCCGAAATACATTAATTATCTCATGGCTTGGATTCAAGAACAGTTAGATGATCAAACTCTATTTCCATCCAAAATTGGTTTGTATAGTGTATTTTTAAGTAATAACAACTTTTTAACTTTTTTTTGATCTTTTTACAGGTGTTCCTTTTCCTAAAAAGTTCTTGTCAGTTACTAAATTAATTTTAAAGCGATTATTCAGGGTATATGCACACATTTATCATCAACACTTTACGGAAATAATTCAACTTGAAGAAGAAACTCATCTAAACACTTCTTTTAAGCATTTTATTTTCTTTATCCAGGTAAAAAAATCTCCACGTTGTCCTCTTTTAGTATGTAATATTCATTATTACAGGAATTCGATCTGATAGAACAAATACAGCTGGCACCACTTAGAGAGCTCATAAAAAAATTAATAACAGAAATTCCAAATAGTGATCAATCCAATGAAAATAAATTTATATTTCTATAACAAAATTTACTTTTCGATGGTTTTAGTAAATTTTCTTTTGCACTGAATCTCTGCTTTTCATAAAAGCACTGAAATATAAATAAACTATGAGCACAATTTTAAGGCTAAATCACCTCGTCCTATCTTGTCAAGAGCACAGGCAAGTTTTCCTACTGTAGCATCTTTCCCCTTTAACTCCTTCCACTTTAATAAAAGTTGAAAAACCATTTCATTTAGACCATCCGATTGGAAATCAACGACTAATGATTGAATATCACTATATGAAATTCTGAGAGAGTAACCTAATTCTTTCCAAGTGTAGCCGATGTCACCAAATTTAATTACGTTCATCATGTCTTCGTTAACTACAGTTGTATTATCTGAAATAGTAAATATACGTCTTATGGTATCCACTGTGTCCAGTTTCGTGGACTTACTGCGAATACTTTCAGGTACTTCAACTTTTTTGTGTTTTGGCGGTTGACCCTTGGGTGCAGGGGTCGCGGCTTGGGCTTGATTGTTTATAACAGTACCAAAATGTATGTTGTTAGCAGTGCCGATTTGTACGACTTTGATATTTCCTATAAAATATAACTTTAAATATAATATTGAATGTTATTTCGTATGGCTCTTTGGTTTATACCTTTGACAGAAAAAGTTGAATTAGTTTTTTGATTTGATTCTGGTTTCGGCGCTCCATCTTTTTGGTCACTTCTGCTTGAAGGTTCTGGTCCTTTAGGTCCCATTGGGATCGCGTCTGATTCTAAACTGATGAAAATATAAAATGTTTACTGTATAATTTACTTCTATCAATTGTCATACTAACTTTTCGTTCATGGCAGTTGCAGTGTCAACTGACAATCATGAACCGGGTCTATTAAGAAATGATTTTTAAAAATTAGGTTTATAGATTAATTAATTTCTACACTTCAATCATAATGGAAATAGTATAAATTTCTTCTAGGCACAACTCATTGCCAACCACGTGACCTTTACGAAACTGCTGCACTGCACCACAATACTGACAATACCGCAGAAAAGAAAATGGCAGCGCTCAGGCACCCCGTGAGGATCAAACAGCTGAGCGCCTTATTTAAATTGTGGACTTTGTATTCATTCTATTTAGATGAACTGAACGTTCCTTAGTGTCTGCATATGCCAGTGTTTACACCAAGCTTCGACCTGCTGAAATCGCTCCGTAAAAGAAACCACAAAAAGTTGATTGTTGCTTCGTTGATCCGTCAAAGGCTCCATTATCGAAGATTTTGGGCAAGCAGTGAGAAATTCAATGGTAAGTTTATTTCTTTTACTTATGTATAACAGTTGAATAAGTTAATGGTGTTTATCCTGGTATGATTGCATCCCGGTTTATGCAACCTTTTGGTATTTTATATTATAAGTATATCGAACAAAATTGCTATGACAGTTAGGTTGAAATAAGTTAATTTCCCATCAATTGTAAGGCTAGATCTACTCTCCCAATTTGTTGTAACGCATGAACAAGCTTACTCACAACAGCATCATTGCCCAACTTGGATTGCCAATTTATCAGTGTCTGGAAAACAATTTCATTCAGACCGTATAAATGGTGATCAAATTCTAGTATATCCATTGTTCCTGATGATAAACCTAGATAGTACCCCAATTTTCGCCAGGATTTACCAACAGAACCACAGCGAACCACATGCATCATTTCTTCTGTTACTCTATCTTGACATACTTAAGTCAGATAAAAAAAAAAATAACTGTAAACTTATCTTACAATGCCACTAAAGGAATTAGTAAAAATACCCAATAAGCATTCAGGCACTTTACATCGCCTTGTTTCAGTGCTGTGTTTTTGCTTTTGCTGCCTACTACAGCTTTGAATAGAGATTTTACTGCCAAACATTATTTCTCCAACTGCCCCAACATTTACGTGTGTGCTATGGTTAACTGAACACAAATTTACGTATTAACTATATAGTGCCCAATTGGCATAATAATTAATTGCACCTGTGTGTCCATTCAATTTCGGAAACTTTTCCGCCTTAAAATATTGTGAATTTAAATCTGCTGGACCTGAAATTCATTTTCAAAATTAGCATAGACATTAATAAATGTCATCACTTGCTTACACGTCCGGTTTCTTCGTAGATCTTTTGGATAGTTCTTTTCATTTCTCAGATTTTTCTTAGGGGGTTCGTCATTCCTATCTACAGATTTAGTGGAAAGTGTCATACGTTTTTGATATGTCGGAATATTGTGTTTTCTTGCGTCAGTTTCAATATCTGATTTTAAATGCTCATTTTCAGCTGTAATTAATTTAACAAGCTTTTATCTGGAATTTGGATTTAGTTTACTGTACAGTACCTTTTTCCTTCCTTCTTGAGATTTTTAACTTATCAAATGACTCTCTTCCTGCTTCTTTTTTAGGTGTTTTGAAGCTGTAACAATAAATATTGAGTGATCTACTTTTCGTAGATAACAGAATCTCTTATACTTTTTGGTTTTTCTTAATGAGTTGCCCATTCCACTATCCAACATAAAAAAATTAATTGAAGTACTAGGAATGATTAACAGGTGTATTGAGGTGTGACCTTATCAGTGTAAACACTTGACTAACAATTCCTAGGTTTTTGACGTCAGAACAAAAAAAATGAAAATTTGTTTAACCTAATCATGTTTATTAAATTGCAAATCTATTATTATCTACATTTCAATTGATATTAAACAAACGGTGCCAAATTGTAAACTACATGGACCATTTCTATGTCAATCAATGCTTGAGCCAATTCTCCTATATTAGCATTCTCACCAACTCTTTCTTGCCATTTTCTGATAAGATGACAAACGAATTGCTTAGGAGTACATTCTGAATATTGTTCTTGAAGTTCACATAGTATATGTCGGGGAATTTCAAATGCAGCAGCTAATTTCTCACACTTTGAACTAACGTCTCTTTTAATGGCGTCCATTACTTCAATCGTTACTTCTTTTTCACTATCTATATAGAAAAGAATGCAATATAACTAAAAGTCTACGGCTGTTAGCACACATACCTAAGATAGTTTCTAATATTCTTATTTTATCTGCAGTCATTGAAGTATAAGAGTTGTCTGGAATTGATCTACTCTATTATTGTTAATTATAACTTTGACTTTGAGTTCCTTAATACACTCCTGGTAATCTCATTCAATTATGTTATCACAGATCTTTTTGCACTCTACTGATATGATGTTTGAAGCAAGCATTTTATAACCGTATCATTGGGTTTTTCCCCGTATGAATAATTCCGGGTATTTTAGTTGTAGGGAATTTTTAGTGTTTACTACTCATTAGAATGGGGAAAGAAATGAGTCGTCACGTCAATAGTGACAGTTGATTTGACGCTATTTTTGGTGTATAAGATCTCTTTTAAAGTATAGCTACACTAATAAGATTTTAAAATAACAAGGAATGTTGAAGGGCTACTGTTTGTGAAATCTCTTGCCAGACGGCAGGTATTTAACAATTTCGCCATCTGGCTAGGATTTTTTTTCCAAAACCAATGCACATTTCTATAACCAATAGCATCGACTTATTGACATTATTAAACTCATGCCACCATCTTGCCAGAATCCATTTTTCCAATTTCCTGTAAGTCTGGTTTAATCAGTTCAATTACATACATTATTTACATAGTTATGATCAGTAAATCCTCGTCTCAATTCGCTGGCGTCATCGAAGCCGAGAATTTGAGGCAGACAAATCATTTCCACATTATTGAGGTAATAAAACCGATTTGTCTGACTTCCCCTATGCGGTGCATGGTGGTCAGTTTTATCAGGGCATCAACTACATTAGTAAATAAGTAAGAGTAATATTAAAGTTTGTTTATAAGGACTTCCAAACATTGAAGAAGTATGCGTTTAGGGATGCGAGAGGCACCTTCAAAAGTGTGCAACGACAAATTAAACTTTTTTTTGATAAGTGCATTTACACTTTATTGAGTGTCAATTTAATGGTTGTTTGGTAGTTCATTGTAAAATATGCTGCAGTTTATTGTTATGGCGTTATGTTGTAACTTGTAGCTAATGAGTAAGTGACCAGTGTACTAACTGTATGTTTGAAAATTGAGAAAGGGAGACAAAGGTTCTGAGTGTAAAATAACATGTGAATCAGTCATGAAAATATTTTATTCCATAAACATTTAATTGGGAGGTTTGTAATTGAGCTCAACAGGTTAGTTTAAAGTATTCTGAACATTTCAAAACTACAAAACAGTGTAAGTCATGAATTTATTGCAATTAAAATTGCTATAACTTATTGACGTTGATTGATTAAAGTTAATAGGTGAGCAGAGCTTTGCAAAGCTTGTCGTGGTAAAGGAGGTGGTAAAGGAGGTTCTGCATAACAACGTATTTTTTCAATAAGTTCTGGCTTTCCAATATCCATTAATGCCTCGGCGAATTTTCCAATGGTTGCCTTTTCTTTACCTCTTTCAATCCACCTTTCAGTTAAACGACAAACTAAATCTTCATTTTTGGCCTGAGGGTTCTCCTTTTTTACTTCCTCCATTATGTGAGTAGGTAAGTTGTCGTAAGCAAATGCAATGTCATCCAAAGGAATACTAGATTTAACATCTTTCAGTACATCAAGTGTCATTTGTCGCGTACATTCTGTTTGTATTAATTAGATTCAAAAATATGGCTTGTGAATACGTCACTAAACTTACTAAGAACGTCGTTTTCGGGTTCGTCACCTGTTGACGAAGCACTAGCTGTTGGTGGAGCGCTAGCTGTTGATTGTTGTAAGACAAGAATTGGACAGTTTAAATTGTCTACACGAGCAACCTGTAGTGCATTCAAGTCTCCTTCCGCATCTAAAGTTATAATTCTCTTGTTAAAATATAAGTTAATGAACTAACAAAATCAGTCTTACTGATTATCTGATTCATAATTGGTGGAGAAGTTTCCATATTTAAAGCTAGAACGTTAGAATTAGTTCTCTCGTTGAGATTTTCAACTGCTGAATCACAATATCAAACACATGAAATGGGTGTGTCATTAAACTTCCTCCTCGGGGAAGCCCGTGGTATAACCATGCAGTGAACTCTGGCGGCGGTTGATTGAGTTCGCCGTATTCTTAATGCACGGAGATTATCATTTGATTGTGAAGTATTACTTTAAAATTGATAGCTAAGTTTACTTGTGTTCAGTCAGGTTTGTTAGGTTAAGATTCAATTTTGAAATAATCTGCATCCTGATATTTGAGAATGCTTTATAACAGATGGCACCACTGATTCGTTATGTTTTAAAGCTTGTTTTGTTGTAGCATTTAGTTAACGAGTAAGCCAGTTTACTAACTGTATGTTTGAAAATTGTGAAAGGGAGACAAAGATTCTGAGTGTAAATAACATGTGAATCAGTCATAAAAATGTTTTATTCAATAAAACTTTTAATTTGACTTTGGGAAGTTTGTAATTATAGTGCTCAACAAGTTTAAAAATATTCTGAACATTTCAAATGATAACTACGAAATGGCATACATACAATCAGTGTAAAATTTAAATTGCTATAACTTATTGAGATTGTTTGATTAAAGCTAATAGGTGAGCAGAGCTTTGCAAAGCTTGTAGTGGTAAAGGAGGTTCTGCATAACAACGTATTTTTTTAACAAGTTCTGGTTTTTCAATATCTAATAATGCCTGGGCGAATTTTCCGATGGTTGCTTCTTCTTTAGCTCTTTCCATCCACTTTTCAGTTATACGACATACTAAATCTTCATTTTTGGCATGAGGGTTCTCTTTTTTTACTTCCTCCATTATGTGAGTAGGTATGTAGTCGTAAGCAAATGCAATATCATCCCAAGGAATACTTGATTTAACATCTTTCAGCACATCAAGCGTCATTGGTCGCATACACTCTGTATTAATTAATTAGATAATTAGATATAAACTTATGGTTTGTTGATTACGTAAGTAAACTTACTAACAATTTCGTCTTCGAGTTCTTCACCTGTTGATGAAGCACTAGCTGTTGATGAAGCGCTAGCTGTTGATTGTTGTGAGAGAAGAATAGTTGGACTATAGTTTAAATTTTCTAAATGAGCAACCTGTAATGCTTCAACGCTTCCTTCCGTATCTAAAGTTATAATTCTCTTGTTAAAACAAAAGTAAATGAAATAACAAAATCAGTCTTACTGATTGTCTGATTCATTGGAGAAGTTTCAATATTTAAATCTAGAACGTGGGTGATAAATAGTTCGCTTGATTTTCAACTGCTGAATCACAATATCAAAATTAAATGGGTGTCATTAAACATCCTACTCCTCATATCGTGTGATAAGAAAGCGCCATCTAGAATGAATATTGGGATTCTTAATGCACGAAGAGTATCGTTTGATTGTGACGTATATAATAAGATAGGGACACTATAAAATTGGTAGTCTACTTGTGTTCAGTCAAGTTTGTTAGGTTGTTGATTCGATTTCGAAATCATCTCCATCTTGATGTACGAAATGCTTTACAACAGATGGCGCCACTAATTCTTTTGTATAATTGTGTTTGTAATATTATTACTAAAATCTTTTTAAAATAATTTATTGCAAATTTCGATTTTTAAATTTTATAAAATTACAAACTTTATATAAAAAATTTTATAAAATCACAAACTTTATACAAAAAATTTTATAAAATCACAAACTTTCTATAAAAATTCTAATTTAAAAATAAACGTGGGGTTGTCAGTCTTCATTGCTTAATAACTTGAAAGCGACAGCATAACAACCAATTTTTTTTAGTGCACGTGCTAATTTCCCTACTGTGGCATCGTTTCCATTTGTTTCTCTCCAAGTCGTTAGTAATTGAATTATGCGTTCATTTAATGAATCGTTAGGGTGATCAGCTTCAATTGTTCGTATAGTTGAAGAAGATATTCGTAGAGCATAACCAAGTTCCCGCCATCTATACCCAATCTCGCCTTCTGCCACTATGAAAATCATTTTTTGAGTGATTATCGCCGTAGATGCTAAAATAATAAAAAAGTAAATACCAACATGCAAACATCTTTACAAAAGTATTTACTTAAAAGTTCTTCAGGGAGTTGTGTCTCAGGTTCCACAGAAGGTTCAGCAGGTGGTTGTTCGTGTGATGGTTCGTGATTGTCAAATTCAGCTTTAGTAGTGGTTATGGTATCCACACACAGCAAATTGACTATTCTCTCGGCCTGTACAGCTTGTACCTTACGACCACCTGTTGAAGATTAACTCTTGTATACTCAACTGTGGTGTCATTAGGTAAGATCTTACGAATATTTTGATACATCTTTGGCTTTGCACCAGATGGTGTCGTAAATTCCTTTGGAGGTGAATGTGACCTAAAAGAACAAAGTATTATTGATAAAAATAATACGACCACAATCACTAGATCTTCACTATCAGTACACTGAAATCGCATTATAACCTCACCGAGTATTTTTTTGTCCATCGTTTGATGTAGTGCCACTGTCCTGTGGGGTTGTGTGACAGGGTTCAGTGTCAGGTGTGGGTGATCGTCCCGACCTTGATTTATTTTTTACAACCTCATCTGTACCTCGAAACTGAGCATTGTCCACATTTCTAGCTTGTATTGCTGTCACATCATCCCCACCTTTTATTAAATTCTTTAGCTATGAGTTTTTAAATCAACAAATAAAAACATACTTATGTCTTGATGCATGTTTTGTAACGGATCATCGGGTATTTTTTCATGTTTTTTTGGTGATGGGGACCTGTGGAAAAATAGTGTTACGTATTAAGTTCTTCGAGAAATGTTCATGTTATTTTGTATTGATACCTTTCTTGAAACGAATCATCGAGTATTTGGTCAGGCTTTTTTGGTGGTGGAGTTCTGTAACAAAAATATGACGTGATTCGGTAAATATGTATACTATTATTTTTCATTGGTACCTATCTTCAACCACTTCCTTATTTCCTACAGGTTCGGTTTTACTGCAAGTTAGTTTGAACTGATTTAATTTGCTTTGATTCATTTATAGGCAAAATAGAGTAACACGTTACCTTGGGTTTTTTAGGTCGGTGCTTGTAATCGCTACACCTGATTCTAATCTAGAGTAAATATATTTTCTATTAAAAGTGTTTCTGTTACCGTAGTAATACATCATACTTTTGATGTCCTGAATGACTTGAGCTTAATAAAAAAGTAAAAGTAATTTTATAAGTTGAAACACGTGTGGTAGTAGCGCCATTACGCTTTATTACTCATACCTGTTAAAACTTGGTAGATTAATATTAATAATATCCAAAGTACCATTGTGATTTAATACAAAACGAGCTACGATGACGACTACAATTTGAAATACGTCAGTTAGGTATTGAGAGAGAGGCATGGTCGTATTCTCGTCGTAGCTGGGTTACCCACAATTCCGCCTTGACCAGTTAGAGCGTATGCTTCCAACAGGGGCCATTCATAAATGATGTCACGCAAAATTTAGGTTTTTTTTTGGACCCCCCTCCCCCCCCTTTGTCACAATAGTGTCACAAAATCTAACCCCCTCCCTCCCCTAAATCT
>JAQGAS010000309.1:0-62093 GCA_034686365.1 Pachymerium ferrugineum | reverse complement strand
GTGGTGAAATTTTGCATAATTTGTCATTTGACTGTATTGACCAATGATAGCTAACTATGTTATAAAAATTTAATAAATAAATAAAAAAAAAACTGATGATGGGCCTGTCCGGGAATTGAACCCGGGACCTCTTGCTCCCGAAGCAAGAATCATACCCCTAGACCAACAGGCCACATGAAGACAATGGCTGGAAAATATTTCAACAATTTTTAAACACTGAAAAGTTTAAAAAAAAACTAACCAAATAACCAATCAAACCTACCCAGTTTATGTCATGCATTGACATTGTTGTATCTCTTCGTCATTACAAAAGTTGTTCTTGAAACCTTTAGATGATATTTAATCTTTTTATACTTTTCGGGTAAAGTAACTTTTACATTACAATGGCTTCAGAAGACGATGAAGATGACGATGATGGAGAATCCAAGAAAACGTAGTGTCAAAATAAAGCAAGCAAAAAAACTCGGAATGGTGGAATAAACTTTAGGTTCTCTTTTTAGGCCTCTACTTTATATTATCCTTGCCATAGTTCTTATAGTTGCAGTTTTGACAGCAATTATTATTATTGTAGTATATTTTGTTGTTCTCAAAGCTGATAAAAAAAACTTAAATCAAAATGACGAAATGGAGTCAAGAGCAAAAATGGGAGATGCGGCACGCAATGAAACGGACTCAGGTATATTCAGCGCATTACTCATTTCGTCTAAAAAACTGTAGATTAAAAATTAACTTATACTTTAGATGAGAGATCCAAACAAATTGTTGTGATTAGTCATAAATTCTTAAATTTCACTGACGCGGATGATTTTTGTCGTAATATGAACTCATCCAATAAGCGACTGTTTTTTCCAAAGTCTTACGATGATGAAAAAGCTTTGTACAAGGAGATGAAACTTCTAAACATCGAGGATTCTGACAGCACTATTCAAAAAACTTGTCGCAACGACTACTTCGTGGGTTTGTGTTCTTACTATTGAATTTCATAATTCATTTTTTAATTATCCTTCATGACAGGCTTACGCAAAGCTTTGGACAAAGATTGGAAAACTTTGAATGACGAATATGTGTTTGGCCCTCCAATTGTAACAGACACATTTCTTAGCCGTGAAGATCCTTCTGAGCAATGCGTTGGAATTAAAGAGCATGGTGAAGAATTACGATTTAGAACAATCGATTGTGATGACTCTGATGGATGGAATTGCATTCTTTGTGAAACTCGTAATCTATTTAAATACATTAAACATTCAACACATTACTGAAACATTATCTATTGAAGCTTGCCAGAACTCTAGTACTGGCTTATGCTACAAAGTTTACATTGACAAGTTCATGGATAATTTCAATGATGCATTGGAATATTGCGAAGAGTTAGATCCCCCCGCTGTTTTGGCAAGTGCAAAGCATAAATCTGTCTTGAATACGATCAGATCTCAAATCTCAAACGATATGGCTACATGTGACGTTGTTGGAATAGGTAAGAATTCACACATTTTGGATTAAGAGTACTGCACTTACGTATTATATATGTTGCAGGTCAGCAGTTTACGCATACCTACGAATCAATTGATGAAAAGCCATTGGCTTACGAAACTGACAATATTTTGTACAGACCACAGAGAAATGCTGACTCTAACTGTCTGGCGATGTCAATCGAAGAGGAATTGAAATGGGAACCAGTTGATTGTTCTGTAAAACGTTGTTTTATATGCAATGAATGACATGCTTTGGAATTGCAGCAATAGACTAGAAATAAACGAATGATAGTTTTATTTTTTGACTCATTATTTATTACAAGTCACACTCTATTAGACATTGTAACTGAAGTGGATTTGGTTCTCTCTCTCGCAAATTCTGACACCCTGAAAAAGGGGAAACTTCTCACCGTCCCATATTTATCCAAGTAGACCGAATATTATTTTGTCTCACACCCATTTTTCCATTATCTTTTCATAGACTTATATAGTAATTTTAATCACTTTATCAACCAATTACAATTGAAAAACAAAAGTTAGCGATAAAATAACGAGTCAAAAATAACATAATCTCGGTAGATATATTTCAGTGTTTACTATATACAGATATGGCGAAATTTCAAAATGCAACACATTAATAACACACCTATTTGCATTGTCCTCAATAAGATTTCTCTTATAATAAATTTTTTCAAAGCCTCAACAAGTATAAACTTTAAATGAACTGCATCTTTCTAGTTAATCTAAATGAGTGTTGTCTAAACATCAATTTATAACGGGGGAGAACAAAAAGCTTCAAACAAAACAAACTCAAAATTAAAAATTTAAGTGCACTAGTCCTCTTTCCTTTTCAGATTGCTCAAACCTTAGATAGTATTAAAACGAGCACTTTTAAAGAACTCTAGGAAAGATTTCATCGAAGATTATTATTTGTATTGGAAGACAGGAGTTGTAACTAATACTAGAAGTTAAAAGGAATCCTAAAAATGATTTGATATTTAAAATATATCAATATAATTATACATTTAGACAAACAAACCATAGTTAAAGAATTCTAAAAATTGTAATTAGCAACCCATCAAGTAACTCTAAGTCTAAAGTTTATACTGTTATCACTGCTAATAATTAGCTATGCCTAAACGTTTATTGCTATTAAATAATTGAACTATCTTGTTGCACAACATCCACACAATCAAATCCAACCAAAGGAATGAGTAGAGTAATTATTATATTTGCTTTAGCAGAGAATCCAGCAACTTGTGAATACGTCTAATAAATGTTGAGATAGTATATCGTAATCGAAAAATTTTCAGTCAAGTTACTACTATATCTTCAAAATATTAATTAATTCCTATTCAATCCAACTGCTGCATGTACGAATTTATGTTAAATCAAGCGTGTCTTCTTCATCAATTTCTACTTTAACGTTATCAACTGACGTAATATCTCCTGGGATTTCGTCGAATCTTTCCTGACTAAAATCAGCAAAATCTTCCTGCACATAATTAACATCAACAACTGTTTCTATGCTATTTTCACCAGTCGCGTTACTCGGTGAACTTGCCGTATCTCCTTGAGACAAACTATCAATACTCGTAACGTCCCCAGAGTCTCCTAAAGATGTCTGTTTGGATATTGTCGGTTTGTCTGCATCTTCAGTTGGGTCACCCGACGCCATAGCTTCGAGTTCTTCGGGTGGTGGAGGCGGAGGTAAACTGGCATCGTCCATCGAAGTTTCGTTTGCGTTGTCATCCTGTATTTTAACTACAGGAGTCTGATGACTCATCACGTGAATCTAATAAAATTTTATAAAAATGAATGAAAAAGTCCCCTTTGTTTCTCTTGTGACAACACACAAATATAACATATAACATATGAAGGTTTTTTTTTTTTTCATTTAAAAATAAAACTAACCAATTATAGGTGATTTCGCAATGTGTTATACTTATCTTTAAGAGTAAATTCTATGAACTAAGAATAAGGCGGAAAGCACTATTTTACATTCACAGTGGGTGCCAGGAAAAAAAAGGATTAATAAACTTACCGGTGAGCGAGATTTTGGGGTGTCAGGGCTCGAAACAAGCTCAGAATACGTAGCTTCCTCGCCTGTTGTGAGAAATGGACAGAAGAAAAAAAAAGTTTTCTTTCCCACATGTGCTCACAAGCAGACAAAATCATTCAAGCTTAAGGTAATGTGGGACGGAATGTAAAATAAAATAAGATTGAAAGCTACATGCAAAATGAAAAGGAATCTAATCTGCAAGCTATTGAAAAAAAGAATCAAATCTGTCATCATTCACTCATTCATTTCGTTCTCATACTGGTTAATCAAAACATTACTATGTTCTTTATCTTCACTGTCTGTAGATGATGAAAACTGTCCTTGGTAGTGAACTCTTTGAGCAGAACTCATTTCCATTTCAAAACCAGGGGTAGTCGTGCTATATGCTACAGGTTTTGGCTCTTCTGGCACATCTGAACACACTCTATTAGTTTGTTGTTTTATTTTATTATATTTCCTTTTACCTATTTCGTCCCTTTCGTCAGGATGTTCACCCATAGGGGTCGGTTGGGTTACAATAACCCTAGCAGGTGGCAGCAAATGTTGAGGCATTGGAGGAGGAGTGAATAACGGAGGAGCAGAGCCAGGAGGAGATATTACGCCCTAGTTAACAATAATAGTAAATATTACATTATACTATACTTATTAATTTAAATTTACTTCTGGTGAAAAGGCATCATTGCCATCTAACATTTCAACAACAAGCGAGGGAAAAAGTCCAATATTTCCATCAACTTCTCCTTCCCACCATCCATCATCAATTTCGGTAACTTCTTTACGTACTATGCGAATAACTTGCCCTTCTACGAACGACAGCTCCTCAGGACATGTCGCTTCGTAATCGTATAATGCACGACAGTAGAGTTCAGCTGTATTAATCACAACACCCAAATGTTATAAAATTATATAAATTAATACGGTTATTTAATACCGGGTTTAGTGGTTACGGAATCAGAAGTTGAAACGGGAGGAATGTCACTGCCGTCGACATCAATTGCAAGGCTATCAGGCCTGTCTTCGGAGACAGGGACATGGTAGTCCACAGAGGAGAAAGACACAGGAGCCACCTCTATAGAGCTGAGGACTGCCTGTCCGCCCTCTATCTCCACGTAGTTTTGAGGAATGTACCCCTCATCCCCTTGCTCGTTCTTGGCTTTCACCCAGCCATCACCATCACCTTCCCCAGTAATTTCCAATATCTCTCCTTCGTATATGGTAATTTCATCGGGGTTTTGTGCCTATTTATTCAATTAAATAATTAATCGATAGAAATGAGTAGAAAAGGTAAATGTACTTCGTAGTTATATAAAACGGTCGCTGTAATGGGTGCAAACCCTGGCGTTGTGGCGTCGTCTGTTATTGTTCGATACATTTGACCACCGTTTGTTAAACTAATTACTTCCATATCGTCAGATTGTTTTCTCATCATCTCTGGTGTTTCTTGCAAGGCAGAATAGTCTGAAACTTCGTCATTAAAATCACTGTCGTAGAAAGAGTCATTGGCTACTTCATTTGTAGTCTCTTCAATGTTCTTAAAGAAGGCAATAAATAATTATGAGAGTAGTTAATTCTTTTATTTCAGTAATTTACCTGAGATTCCACAGTTTTAGTAGATATTTGACTAGGCGATCTACTAACTGCACTTCCAGTAGTATCGAAAGTAGTTAACGACTCCGGATCTATCGATTTCATAACTTCATCAACATTAACTCCAGCTGCTCTGATTTTATCTAAACGTACATCAGCTTTCATTTTCATCGTCTAATAAAGTAGCATTACATTAATCTATCTTCATTAACGTTATTAATTACTTTACCTCGGCTTTACGAATACTTTGTTTAATTTCGTCCATTTTCTGTTCCATTTCTATTTGCATTTGTTCCGTATACTCATGCTATATAACGAAACTTAAATGTAAATGTAAAAACATTAAAAAAAATCTTCACTTACCTTCTGTGCCTGGGCTGCTTGTTGTACCATCATCATCCTAAGTAATTTTGTATTATCGCGAATATTTTTGGTCTCTTTAAGTGTTTTTGCTGCCCACTTTCTGGCTTCTCTGTTTAACATGAAATCGCTATGATGTTCAGTACTTAGATAATCAATCTAAAATTAAATAAAAGAAATTAAAGCCTGTTCATTAAGCAAATTACATTATAATACGTTACCTGATCGCCATCGCACGGTTCAAATTGATATTTGATTTTGTTTTTTAAACTAGGATACTCGTTCAGAAAACAATCCAAATTGTATTGTCGTGTATTCTAAATTACCAGGGGAAAATGGAATTCAGAATCATACGATATAAATAATGTAAGATGAAATACTGGATTTTTTAATAGAAAAAATTCTATTAATCGTGCCTAAAGCCAAACTTTTATAACTACGGCAAAGCTGAGAATAAAAAACATTCCTATGCAAATTTTGATGTAAATTTTAGTTGTGCACTGTAAATTCAACCCAAATTTTTACATCAAAATAATGAAATATTTTGATCATCTTAGTATTTCATCTTAAGATTTCGCATATATAAAAACTGTGAGGTGAAAATTCTGAGAAATGAAAAAACCATGCTAAGAATTTCAAAGTGTATAAAGTGAGTGAAAAGAAATAAAATGTAAAACGTAAAATGAATATAATAGCAAAACAGTTAAAAAAATGTATGAGGCTAAAAGCATCAACTAGAATTGAAACTTAGTTCTAAAATAGTATTAAAGATAATGAAAATTATTAACTTTTTTACATACTCTTCTATCCTATATTACAGACATTTGTTGTTCACCATGAAAAAGAAAAAAGATGAAGATAAAAGAACTTAAAAAAAACAATAATTTAATAATTATGTTATGTTATTTTTAGAAACTGATTTTTCAGTTTTTCATGTATTGTATTCACCCATGGTGTTATTTATAGACAAAAATAAGATGTATTCACCAATTCTGCTATTCCTAATATTTTACTGTATGAAGATTGATTTGCAGCACACGTTAATAATTCAGTTCGACTCAAGAGTATTATGTAATCTGTTACTTTTTCGTACGTCTCGCTGTCTAGCATCTAAACATATCAAAAATATGTAATTCAGTAAACAGGCATTGAACTGACTCATTGAAAGCAGTTATGAACTTACTTTAATAAACTCGGGTAAATCATGTTCGAAATATCTGGCCTGGTGGGCGTTAGATGCAGTGAGGTGAAGCAAGTAATCATTTCTAGCAGCAGTAGCTTTTATATCACATGCTTCAGCTTTAGTTGAAAACTAATAAAAATTATAAAAAAATATTTTAAAATTTCATCGTAAAAAATGAGCTTAAATTGACACCTTGGCACTATTCTTTTGAAGCGATGTTTTACTTTGAAATAAATAGCCTTTTTTTCTTTGTAACCTATTACAATTTTTTTAAATTTATAATTTCAAATTCGTTATGTATTTCTTCTTACTTTTCCTCAGCATTGTGTGCTTTATCCCTTGCATCGTGAGCTACATGTTCTTCCTCAAAGTATGTTTTCTTAGATTTGTCTAAATCTCTTACGGATACTTGGAGTTCTTCGTGAACTCTTTGTAGATGATCGAAGCACTATGAAGATTGATTTTTCTCTGATGAGGACATGAAATACAATTGGGAAATTAACGAATACCTTTTTAGTAACATAAACTTTATTCAGTTTGAGTGCCTTTGCGCTTTCTGATATTTGATGGTGGTAAACATCGGCTGCTGCCAATCTAGCTTTAGCAAGTTTCTCATTTTCATCGAGAAGCGTTCTCCACAATGTAAATACCGTTCTGCCAAAAAATCAATTCATGACTACACGCAAAAATCAAATTTAATACTAACCTTCTTTCTTGTCCATCTTCACTTTTAATTTCGGTTAATGTGGGAATTTTCTTTTGTAAGAATGCGAGTGATAACTTCAGAAGCGCCTACAAAATTATAAAAAAAAGTTTTTACATATTTTTCTCCTATGTAATTAATTAACACGTCGATATTTAAACTCTATTTGATGTTAGAACCTAGACCGAGACATTTTTTTTATCAAGTTGCCATAACAACTAAACTTAATTAGGCTTAACTCGAATATATATAGTAAGAGGTAAAGTCAATATTTCGTAATAAGTCATAGGAAATTGCATAATGCGGAGACCGAAATTATCAAGTAAAATGATTTATTCCTGCTCCGATGAACCATTTTGTGTATGTTTAAAGAAATGAAATCGAAGTATAATATTCAGATGAATAATTTAAAAAAAGAAAGCCTATATAAAGTTCAATGTTATTTTAAGGTCAAAGCTGATTACAGCAGTTTTGTTACGATGCGATGGCTTCACTGCTGTCATGTTTATGCAGTGAAGCCAACCTTTAGGCGGGTAATGTTAATTGATAACGAAAAGTCAGTTTTAACTTACATCTGCATAGGTCTTTTCTATAGCTGCTCTCTGCTTTGTAAAATTCCTAAAAAAATATATATAATATAAGTTTAGTCGAATAAAGGAACAATCAATTTCATTTTACCAACACAATACAAACAGCTTATTTTTGACCTTGAAATAAGAGGATATAATTTTTACGCCAGACAAAATAAAAAAAAAAACACACATTTTCAGATGGACCAATTCTTTTCAATTTGACATCAATTGGATGTAAGCCAATAAATACTTTAGGAAATAATAAAAAATAAAAAGTATTTGCAACAAATTTTCTAATGTGAAATTTTTTCACAGTTTGACTGTAAACAGTTTCGTAATAATATTCATGAGACTAAAATCAATAAAAAAAAATCATATTTTTACGTATTTGGTAAAGAATCTATCACATTGACAAATAAATCAATAAAAGCTCAGTGTGAATAAGGGTGTGGACGAAAAAGATGAACCCATATCCAAAATTAATTCCAGTTTCTTTCCCCCTAGACATTATTAAATAATCATTAATGCTTTGACTATTTCATACAAATTGGCTTAAACAGGTTTTACCGTCAATAAATTATTATTACCTTTCAAGATGTTGCTCCAATACCATACAAGTTGACAACAAAATCGATGTAATTTTTCTACCCACCATTATTCAATGTTTATTTACCCAGCAAGAAGATAAAAATAACAAAATTAAACATTTGGTATTATAGGAACTATTAAAATAGAAACTGAACATTTCGTGTGGAATTAAAAAAGAATGCAATAAATTTACAGTTTCACATACGAATTATTTCCGTAGTCGCCATTTATTAGATTAAATTTATTACACCCCACCTTTTATAGGGGTCATTCACTGTCTTTTTTCGTTCTCGCATCGTGCACAGAATTAATCGATCTAGGCTTTTTTCCAAACAAGTAAGCAAATCAATTCTTCTTCAACAAATGTTTAAAGAAAACAAAATCAACACGTAATGAGAAACTGAATATTTTGTTATTATATTTTGCAAGGTTTTTCTGGTTTGTTTTTCATTTACATTCGACTAGAATCGTGATTTGAACGCTTATAAAATATAATGCAGGTAACACATAATTCATTCGTAACTGATTATAAACTGAAACAGGACTTATCAAGACTTAACCATTCCCAAAATACGTTTTGAAACTTGGTAATAGATTATGTAAGATTAGAAATGTATGTGCACATTGGAACATAGCAACCGTTATCTTCCGGTATACCAATAACAAAAATTGATCAATATTAACAAATTGATAATTTACCTGAGGTCTTCTAATAAATCACATTCTTGTTGGTGTTTAGACTGAAGCGTAGACAAATGTTCATTATGAATGGCGCGTAGTACAATCGCTGCTTTTGTGCCCTGGATTAAGTTAATATTTAAGTTTATAACTCAGTATATGTTTTTAAATATAGATAACAGCTTGACATAACCCATACTTTTCTCGGAGGTGGTTGCATCGTGTTATTCGTGTCGAAATCTAGGACAGATCGAGGAGCAGCCCATTACTTGTACCGCAGAGCAGTCGCCATTTTCGCCAAGCTCGTAACACAAATCGATCGATAATTTTGTTCGCGAATCTCTTTTAAAGGCGATAAAAATTGAGTAAAAAAAATAAAACACGCTTGTTATTATTTAATTTTTTAATAGTTCTTTATAATAAACCATTCGCACAAAATCGTATATGCACAAACAAATTAAATCAATGGTGGTATTAATAAAAAGTCGTCATTTCAAAGAACCATAATCCTTTCGGCATAAGGTCAACTCTATACTTATTGCACGTTGTCTTAATTCAAACTTACCAAAACTCGTGCACAATTACATCTTACATTAAACGATACAACAAATTGTAATATATCACACAGTGATTACGTTAATAACATTTATTCTTTAATTAAATTAAAAAAAAAATGGCTAAAACCAAAATGCAAGTTTAGTCCTATAAAATAAGGGCACAGGTTTTAAGGAAAGAAACTTTCAGAATACTTCTTAGTTAAAGTTATGGCACTAATTTGCATGTGTCATTAATTCACGTTTTAAATATAGTTAATAAACGTTTCTATTTACAACCTTTAAAAATTCTACAAAAATAAAAAATACTCAAGATAAAACAAAACCCTTAAAACCGTTAAGGTACGTAATGCGTTGTGTCAAATTACAAGATGTTTTAAATTAAAATTAAAATTTCTAAATATGTTATCCGCAACAGCAATCAAAAGATTACTTCAGTGAAGATGTAAACATTTAGCACCCGCTTTTGTCATACTTAAAAAGTCCCTAAAAAGGCTTTTAAGTACCAGATTAAAATAAAATAAATATAAAACCAATTCACAAAACAAAGAAATGGAATAATAATGGAAAAATCCTAATATTATGACAATCACGTTTTATTTGGCCTGAACAATGTCTCAACGGTTGAATTTGTTGAATTAGTGGAATGTGATGGTGACGGCACTTTCGAATCACTTTCAGCATCTACGAATAGAACAAAATTTCTTTAATATTTCAGTTGATTCCAGTTAAGTGAACACTTACTACAATTCCCAAGTGAAGTCCCCTCTCCCGGATCAGAATAAATGTCTGCAGTCTCTGAAGTAGTTACCAAATGTGTAGAAACAGCGGCCTCTTGATGTCTCATTTCTGCAGTTTCAATCCTAGCTACAACTGCATTTGGAAAAATATCAGATTCATGCTCTCCACTTGAACTAACAGCTGCATCTTCGAATTCTACTTGAATCATACTCTCTTGGCTACCCACACACTAAAATTATAAAAATAATAAATATTTTACTTAACCTTAAAACGACAGAACATTGTTAATTGTTATTAGTGTATGCAGTCATTCGTTACGTACACAATTGAATGACGCCATATATCAACCAACATAATCCAGATTTTTCCAATCCTTTTTGTTTTCGTAAGTAATTTAAAAAAACAAAACATTCTTACCGTTAAGCCATAAAATCTCAAAATGTCCATTTTACACATTGGACAAGTACGTTGTTCTAGTAACCATGGATCCACGCAGGATTTGTGAAAAACGTGTCTTCAATAAAAGTTTAAAATTAGAACCCAACAATTTATATCAATTGAATTGAAATTCTTACTTGCAAGGCAGCGTTCGAACTACATCCGATGGTTTATATGGTTCAATGCACACAGCACAGCATTCATTCTCACCTTCGGTTTCCTGAAAATACAAAAACAAATTTTCAATCTAATCCTATTCACTTGTCATTATCATTTTATAAAAAAAGATTCGCAAAATTTTCCACTAACATAAAAAAAAAAACGAAAAACAAACAAGTCAGACCTCTCTCCCTGGATAAATACCTGATCACCAGCCTTTATGTTCTTCACTGGGATTTTAGCCAAGGCCTTCTTAGCTGCATTACAAAGTCGTCTCTGTAAGTAAATAGACAAATAAACAATACTGAATCAACAAAATTATAATAGACGAAACCAATTAGATATTTCACAATCAACAGGCAAACAATACAAGGCAACAATTTTTTTTTTTTTAAAACCCATTTCGCAATTTGTACAATTATTGTAACTCTTGAAATGAGGTACTCAATATTTGATTTGCAATTCCGCAAGTTGGTTAATTAATCACCATGTTTCTTCCATGGGACATGGGCAGCCAGGTTAATTAGTGAAACGAGAAAATAAACTTGGCTAATTTCTGTCAAGACATTAGAAGCTTCATTTTTGTTTCAAATTCATTAACTGACAGGGGTAAATTCCCATACACTACGATTAAAGAATAAACACAAAGCACGGAAATTGCTCCTCAGTTAGCACCTTTAGGTGTAAATTCTCCCTCTTTACAGTACCAAAGTTACATAAGCAAATTTACAGTATCAAATGCAAAAGAGCCACCGTGTTGGCAATGTTATGCTTACCGCAAGTTGATCTTTTGCATGGATGTACCGAAACCGCTGAACGTAATAAAACACGAGCCAGGCGAGGGAAAAGATCATGAGCACGATGAATGAGATGGACATGAAAAGCACTGTAGTGCGATTAATGTTAGTTCTTGGTGGTCGGTAGGAGCCGACTGTGACTGAAATGTAGACCCGTGTCCCGTTGGACAAGAGCGACGCCATTTCGTCGCCTTTTTCTTGAGCAATAAAAATCGCCACAATATTGGGCACTAAATTAATTAAAAGAGTCATTTTAATACAACAGCATTATCACTCTTTACAGTTAATTTAGACTAAGATTGCGTTATTTGCTTCTACATTATGTCAATTTTGGGCGCCATGTTTGGATATAAAAACTTTTTACTTGTAAACTTTCTTTCACCCAGTGAAGAAGGTGCATAAAATAACAAAAATTTGGCAGGCTACCAATTCATTTAAAAAAAAAAAAAAAACAGATAAAATAAAGTAACACATTTTGGTATTTCTTGTAAAAACGTGATCCCAGATCGTTTCTGTAGAAAAACATGATCCCAGATCGTTTTTTATTGTTATAAAATTGCAATAGTATAAAAGCTATGAAAACATACAATCATTCGTCTACTCTTTAAATTTAATCGTGGAAAATTATTAATGCAAATTACTGTATATACAAATTGGAATAGAATTTTTCTTCAGGTGTTCTAGGAAATTGCAGCAGATGTTGAAAGTTTTAAATATAATTACGCGAACAAACAAACTTCAATGATATCGCATCTACGAAATATTTGGACAAGAGTTGTGATATTTTTTTTTTTATAGATAACTTTTCAAGGATTTGTCGGAAGAGAAATGATTCCATAAAAAACTGTTGCACTGAAACATTTGTTTGTCACAGTTTTTTTAATTAATTCCTATTTTGAATGGGGGAAAAAATAATCATAAAATGTCAATACAAAAATTAACACGGCGCACCAAAATATACACTTTTAGCCCCTCATATGCCCGAAAGTAATGCTCGAAAAAATTGTTAAATTTACTATTAACTTTAAATCTAATAAACGATTATTTAAATGTCGTCCCAAGGCCAAAGATGGCTGCTAACCCCGACCTACAGACGACAAAAAATTACTATACTTTCATTTCAAAGTAATATACCCCGTTAATATACCTACTAATAATTATTTAATGAAAATAAATTTCTAAACGAACCTGTATGAGGCATCTGCCGTAGCATAGCTTCTTCATTATCGCCGGAGCGATCATTGTAAAGTACGACCCCTGATGCATTGCTGTACAGCGAATTCATAATTTTCGTTTGTAAATTACATGTTCCACGCTTGATTAGAGCTATCCAGGGTTCTTGAGGAAGCGTATTCTCAAATGGAAAATCACAACCTGTGTTTGAAGTCCCATTGCGGCTTTTAACGTGAATTAAGAGTCCCGATGACGAGTCGATTCGTCCGTTGCTAAACATTCCAATTTCTGATTTTTCTGTGTGTAACTTGCCTGTCACAGGGTCAGTATATGTGATATTAACTACTGCCATCGTTGTATCTTCTGTTTCGAATGTCGCAAAATCTCCAAACGTGAAAGTATCCATGTGAAAGAGGATAAATAAGAGCGGGATTCCGCTTCGCCATTTCGTTCTCGTGATCATGTTCATTTGATGCAGTTCCGTGCAGTAAAAGAAATCCCGGATAAAAATGATGAATTGTTTTCAGTTAAATATCACCTGAGATCAATTACTTCGTCTTGTTTCGTTTCTGCCATTCTGTTCCACCTGCAAGTTCCGGTGTATTTATATAAGGTAGAAAAAATGACGTCACTATGACGCTATTGATCCGAAACGTGCCGCGGTCGTGCCCTTCCCATGTGATGTGACGAAGATTTTGACCGTGGAGATAGGCTCGCCATTGATTGTGTACTTGACTATCACCAACAACTGCTAAATTACTAAACTTAATCGTTTTACACAATTGTTAAAAAGCACTTTTGTTTACAAGCATAATTTTTCTTGTTAAAATGAAGAGTACAGTGTTTTTTTACGATAAGTCAGATATATACAAACGTGAGTAACCCTGATACAAGGTCGGTGATGACGCATTCAGCTTCAAGCCATTGACTTGAAAAATAAGTCTAATCCCCTGTCATTAATATGTATCTGAAAAATAGGATATATTTATAATAACTCTTTCTATTTCTCTTTAAAAACAAAACAGTATAAATAAAATGTAATAAAAATCAACTCATGTATTTATAGTATTGACAATTTTACATCTGAGTTTATATCTGATAATAAACGGCTGCTTATTTAAATAACTATCATCACATTTCCAGCTAATAAAAGAATACAATCACTTTATTCAATGCTAATTGCCCAGCATTGAAAAAAAACTTCCTATCACTACATAATGAAATTATCCAATAAACAATGAAAGACCTTTGTATGGGGTCAGGTCTTCAAGTGCAGCGGCTTTTGATTAAGAACCAACTTTGAAGAGGTGCATCTGTGGCAGGTGTTGACTATAGCGTCCATTTTTGAGGGTATCACACTTAACAAACAGTTCATTAATAATCTCAATCGAAGGTCATATCTTGTTATGATTGGAACATCATTTTGATTATTATTTTTTCCACTGACAAAATTGTTTATGAACAATAAAATAAAAGTTGTCGTCATTCAAGGGCAAATGTCGGACAATTTAACAGGTGAATTGCCAGACACGTCCTTGAGTGACAGCTAAATCTGTAAAAGCTATTTTTCCTGAGACTTTGCATTGAAAACGTTTTATAGACATTTTTATTATCTAAATTTAAATTTTAAACAAACGAACATTATTTTCTCTTTCGTTATCAATTTATGTTTGTGTAAAGTAAGCAATACTTATTAGGCTGAAACTCGGAATTGGTATTATAACAGTTTTATTGTCACATAATTTTTGTCCTTTATTCTTCATGATAAAATAAATTATTTTCACAATAACATTGCGTATTAGGACATTTAATATACTAATGTCAAGGTTGAGAGGAATAGTAAAAGCTTCACTTATCCTAATTTTGTTGGACAGCAACGCCATCTTTTGACAATTATTTTTAATAAGATGCATTCATAATTAGAGCAAAATTATTTTAGAGTTCCATTCACAGCCGGTGGAGTGTAGCTTATGAATCGCAAAAATCCTTCATGATCGGATGATAAAATTTCGGAATCATTACTTTTATATTCAATAAATTGATAATATTTTGTTCGAAAGCTATTCCTTGACCAATTGGCAGAAAGACAAATAAGATAGTGAACCTACAAATAGAAATGAATAGTTAGTATTCTTAATTCAAGAATCATCGACAAAAGTGGTAGGCAAACATTCCTTCAGCCTGCTTTTTCTAGTCTTTAGGTGAAGCCTACCTCTCTTGCTCGGTATATAGGAAAACAATATAAATTTTGATAATGACAAAACCCTCTGATTTTATTAAAAGTTAGTTTTGACCGAAATTCGATCAATGAAATTTATGATCAGACAAAATGCAACTAACCAAGCTCAACACCACTATCAAGGCAGCTATTGTTGATAACTTTAAAGGAAAAGCTGTAGGCTCTACCTATATGGAGAGGCAAAATTTCATAAATTAGCATATTTACTTTAAACAAAATAAATGTCAACTCACGTAGCTGTGGCAAAAGACGTCAATGTTAGGAAAACAAATCTTTAAATGAGTTGATGAGGGACTATAATAATAAAATAAGGCTACAAAAATGATTCACAAGCCAGTTAACATTTTTGCTGGTAGAACTAATCTAAAACTACTTACGCATAGTGGCAGTGTCAATGCATTTATGTGCCTCTTCTGGCGCTAGTGACTCATTTTCTTCACACAAAATTTGAAAGTGGATGTAGGAAAAAGTTAATATAATGAGAAAAATAAAAAGCACTGTCCACAGTAAAAAGACAAGATAAGTGATTGCAAAAAACTATGTGATAAAAAGGTAAATATCAAATTAAGTATAAGTTTCTGGAAGTTTGAACTGTACAATTCCAATTGATACTCTTCCTCCAAGCCATTTAGCCCAAAGTTCGGTTTCCCAAATAATGTCATCTGAAGCAAAATTAACTAGTAACAACAGGCAAGCGTATAAGCATGTACTTAGCCCGAAAAAAATAGTGCCCAATGACACATCGTGAAACCTAGTAATTTGACAGTTAATTGCGTGTTTATTAAACTTAAAGCTCTCCTTACCAGGAATCCTCTGAATAAAACAAGTCTTGATGTAGATATCGAATCATTCTACTCGTTTCATATCCAGTTATAGCAAATAATATGGATCCAACAGAACATAAAATCAAAGCCAGCAATGACCACAATGGTAATCTCCGAAGTCGTCCACCTACAACAACAAAAAAATGTCAATTAAGGTTAAAAAATGTAAAAAATGTAAAGTATTAGCAGCCTAAGGCTGACTACTATTTTTTTTTGGAATGAAACGTTGTGAGTCAGCAAACAGGAAAACAGAAAGACAATAAAAAGACAACTCACCAAGACCCAAAACAGTATGTGCAGCCATCTTCTAGGCATCACCCCAAGTAGTTGATTAATTTAACCCGTTAATGAATTCAGGTCAAGGCTTTAACCACTTAAGTCATCACTTTGAATTTAATGAGGTAATGTGGTGAAACGATTTTTTTATTATTATTTTCAACAATCTTGATTATACTCCGTTACGGACTTTGGGTGACAGGCTTATGGACGTAACTCTTCCTGCTGCAAACGACAAATACTTAGTACAGTAATTGGTGTTTCGTAATTTAATTATGCTAGAAAATAAATGGACTAAGTATTGTACTTAAAGAAGTCAAATTTATTTTATTTTCTACATAATAAGTAGCTGGAAAATTTTTGTCATTAACTGCCACAGCGAACATTCAACCTTTTAAGAATGGAAACTACAAATCAATGAGTCAAAAGCATTTTAACTGTTAACATGACAATATCCAGACATAATAATGGTGAGAAATGAGATTTGTACATGATTTTCCACACTACTTTATACTACAATAATTATAGTAAATTACACCAAAATGTCTCAAAAACTAGAACCAACTACTAGAAAGTTTAAAACGTTTGGTATTTAACTTGTCTATTATAATCACATTAAACACATGTCACGTGATATGAACTGCTAAACAGATTTAAAATTAAACTGTATTAAGAACCATTACGTTTTAATATTATTGACAACTATCCTTACTATTTATTCTATGTGCTTCAATATTTGCAAATTTTCAGAGGAATATTGAAAGTAATTTCAGTGTTTTTATTCAGAGAAAAATTTTTCCTTGGTCTTTTTCCCTAAACAAAAAAACTAAAAATTTTAAAGTTTAATATAAATAATAAAATTATAAAAAAATCCATTAAGTAGGTATGGATTGTAAAAAATTAAAAATTCATGCTAGAAAAAGTTCTAGAAATGTAACTATATAACAAGTAACATCTTAATTAGATATAACACGTTTAGTTAACTCCTGTAATACCTAGTTAAGATGTTTTTACTGTTTACCTGTTTGGGAAGAATGAGAATAATACTTTGGTAAAGTTTCACATATAGTATAGAAAAAATTATAAAAAACATTTACAACCAGTTTGAAATGCAATTTTTAAGGGCATGAGCAAGGGTCAAATGATCCTAAATGTACAGAACTATACCATAAAAAAGCACAACCATCCATATAAAGTTTTAAATCATACAAAAATATGTTAATAATAAAAAATTATAAGAATAAAATAATTATAAAATTAACCTCTCCAAGCAAAAATTCACGTCAAATGTCAAAAATGTAAGTTGTTTTTGATGTAATTCACTCGTGAGCGGATTATTTCGAAATTTATAATTTTGAGTAAATCTATTTAAGTATAATTGCTTATTTACAGAAATGATCGAAATGTATCACAAAAGACAAAAAAAAAAATATTCGATGAAATGAAATTTGTTCCAAATGCAAGTTTAGCAAAGGTAGTATTAAATCAGAATGAGGCAAAAATTAAAGCCGTAAGAAACAATTTTCTTTTGTACAACATTAAGTACTAATATTTTTACAAACAAAAATTATTTTAAAAGCTTTAAAAGATTTACCTCAATAATCTTAATAAAATACTACTTTAATTAAATTTGCTAAAGAAATATCTAAGGAAGAATTCAACATTAAACTCAGGCATAGGGGATAAAGAGTAAATTATCACGGGTTGGAGTAGACAAAAACTCTGAGCAAACATTTTCAAATTAAACCAAACTAACAACAGAATTAATTTCAGTCTCGTAATTGGTAAGATAGCTGAAAAGACGCTAAATTGTATGGACAATTTTAACAGCTAGAAAGCTCAATTTAAGATTTAATCATCAAATCTATTAACGATCTTAACTCCTTGCAATTGGCCAGTTCTTAACCATCAAATTTACAAATGTTGATTGTCTACTTCGTTGCAAATTTGTTTAGACAGAGAAGAGACTGAAAATAATTCTAATTTTCATTAATAACACGTAACAAATTTTCCTACTCGTTTCTTCTTCCCCTTTAAATACGCCAATTTAATGGTAGGATTCTCCCTTAAAAATTTCTTTACTTATGTCCTAAAACCGATCTTTGGGCAGGTGGCCCATTTCATGTTCGTGCAGACACTGCAATTCTTGTAAATCTTCAAACTTCTCGTGGTCTTTAATATGAGCATAATTAGCTGCTAAGCAGGCCAAGTAGTGCACCTAAACCAGAAGGGGGAATAACAAAAACAAAACGGTAAAAAAAAAAGAAATCAAATTTCATAAACAAAATTATGTAAAGTTATCCATCGTCGTCACGTAGATATTGCAGTTCACACAGATGAAGTTTCTCCACGTTCTTGCAGCTTTTGATATGCGCATAGTTAGCAGCTAAGCACATGAGGTAGTGACCCTAACGATTGCACAGAGAAAATAAAGAAAGCACAAGGGAAAAAAAAGGATTGAGGAAGTAGGTATCAACCGCCATCGTCATTGCTAAGCTACTGTGCGTGCAAGAAATAATAAGTTCATCATAATACAGGTACTTACAATAACACTTTGATACCAAAAAAACAAATTTAATCACAATAACGTGTTTGTTTCATTATCAAACCATGGATTAACATCGGTTTCTTAGATCATTTCAATATTGCAATAACGAAATGACTAGAAAGAATACCAATTCCTTTGTAATGCTTATATCGATATAAATGGTTTTAACAAATTTATAATCAACTAAAAAGTCAAATTTATTGTATGAAACCATAGTGTGTTCCCAGGGGGGGTTTTCAATATACGAAACACGATTACACAAGTATACAAAATTTTTGTACCCTTTAATTGTTCTTTGGTTTTTCGATATCAGTAAAAAAATGTAAAAAAAAAAAAAATAATAATTCAGTTAACTAATAAACAAAAATATTTCAATTGAAACTGATTAAACAAAAAAAAAAAAACAAAAATGATTCACCAAAGTGCGATAAAATCGTGATCGTAATTTTGAATGCTGTCATTTAAATAGAATAAACTTACCAAACTAAGGATGACCAAAAACGCAGAGGTACATGCAATAAGAAACATTATTTCAGCCGGCTCGACCTGAAATTTGAGAAAATAAGTTTTATAAAAATGTCTTCTAAATAAAAGTAGTTGCACTTCAAGATAAACGTGCAGAGTTTTCTCTACTCGCTACTGTTTATGTTAATTCTACTTCATTTAAATAAATTATCAATCTGTAACAAGAAAATTTTATTAACGCATTTGTCAGAGATAAAAGCAGAATTTTGGTAACTCTTTCGTAAAAATTTAGGATATCCTAAGTGAGGTAATACAGAGGATTTGTTGAGCCTCTGTAAACCTTTACATAAACAGGATGACCGAACTCCTGTATGTTTATCTCGAAAAGAACGTAAACTTACAAAATCCTTGCAGAAATGTCTCAATATGTGAGGTTGGCACAACGTCATATCATCAAAACTGGTGTTGTTTGGAAACAGGAAAGCTGTATTAAAAATGTTTAGGTGAAATAATAGGGCAAGCTGCTATCAACTTTATTTTAAATTCTTCCTTACGAAATTGAGTCAGGTTGATACACGGTTGTGAAGAATTGGGTCGAAGCGTGTTGTTGCATAAACACCAGGCCAATGTGTAGCCAATAGTTAGGATGATGAGACACACAAAAATGTTCAGCCAAAACAAATTTAAAATGTAAGTGATCACCATGAGCTAGAAAATTAAATTATTTTCTTGAATTAGCATTTCGAGTTTGTACTAAATTTTGTCATGGGAATTTGACAGATTGGACTGTTATACCAACAAATTGGACTGTTATTGGACATGGTTGCAAGACGGAATTAGAAACTAGAAATAGTAAACAAACTAATAGATCAATCTAAATTTGGATGCTACAATCACATAGCTATTATATAATGTTAAGAGGGAAATGAGTCTTGCATGCAAAAGACATAGTAGTAGATGTCAGGGGATTATTAGCTTGATTAATCAAGCGTTTTACAATTCCTCATGACCTCTTTCATTCTTTAATTCAATCGTAACAAAAACACCTTCTTACAATTGCACACGATATTCGACCTCCAAGGCGGGCTTTCCATCGTTTGTAAACTTTCTCACGAGTTGATCCTGTGGCTAAAAAGCCAACCAAAAGAAGTAATAAACCCAAGCCCCCCATAATGGCTCCAATGACGACGAAGGTCATTTGGACCATGTCCAACCTAAAAAGTAAGGAAAGAAAAGGGTTATTCAACTGGCACATTATCTCAGACATCTCTCTCGCCAATTTTTTTCACTATTGTTTTATTAAAGAAAAGGAGAAGCATAATTACCACTGGACTTCGAAATTGAATATTTCACGTATCATATTAAGTGTTATTGTAACTCCACGGTACATGGTACCACAAAAAACGCCAACACCAACACAACACATGATCGTCGCGATAAGGGTCGCGTAAGGGACTCGGCTCATACATGTCACACAGTCGCCGTTGCCTGAAAAAAGTCATTTATTATCAATTCATGTTTCGTTTGTTGGCAATGTCAGTGCACACACTTCTGGTTAATAATTACAGCAGCAAACATTTTATTCATCTCTAAATCCACAAAGTGATTTCACACCTTCAAAATCGCTACATAGTTTCACAGCGATAGAATTTGATGGGGAGGCATAATGGCGAATTTTCGCCCAAACATTTTTTCAAACTTGACTCGAAAATAAACATTAGGCTTAGGCTTTTCGATAACGGGTTTCAATTTGAAATTACTATCTTGAAACAAGCCTTGGTATAATTTGTTATTTTTTTTTTTTTTTTTTTTAATGAAAAGATAACGGTTGTTTTAGTTAATTCGTTGATTCGGCAGGAAGATTTTATCTGTTTGACACAGACAATTTTTGTAATTACGAAAAAAAATCATGTTTTATTGTGAAACCAATTAGGACATAGTGAATAATTAATAAGTCGATTTTTCAGGTCAGAGGGTGGGGTTTAAGTGGTTTAAATTGCTTGAATTCAACCCAAAACGACCAATTAAATATTTAGAGTGTCTACTGGAACGAATATTTTGAAAGAATTCCAAGAATATTCCGATCGAAATTGGATTGTAAGCGGAAAAAAATGTGAAGGAAAAATTAAAACTCACCCATTGTGCTGCAATCTGTATTTATTTCGATGGTACGACTATAAACGTTGGTATTACGAATGAACTGATTGAGCTAGTGAATAGTAAAAAGATGTGCAGATGGACGTAGATTCGTTAAAAAATTGTAGCAAAGCATCGGCATCAATTTTCACATATTTTCATCCTGCTTGACTCAGTGGCTGATGTTGAAAGGCAGTGACGATAAAAAATAGTTGGTGGAAGGAGTGGTCGAGAAATAAAATGGCGCTAGGTCACTTACACAAGTTGCCATTGGTTGAAATATTCACGTGACTTAACGTCAGCTGAGTCATCTCGTGTTGGGTAATGCAATTCAAAAAATTTAAATTACTCAGGTTTTAATGTGATAAAATAAAAATAAAATTTTATATAAAATTTGAAAAAATTTTGTTCTCCAAAATTATTATTTAAAGGAAAAGTAGCATGTGACAAAAATTTCATAATGGCATCATTATTACGTTTAAGAACACAATTAAAAGACCAGACATTGTTTAAGCATGCATCAAGATACTTGTTGCAATTAATCACTCAACTCACATTCAAAATTTTTCGCTCCTCATAATCCCTTAAAAATTTTGAAAATATACAACTGTCATTGCTTTATTTTCATGCAATTACCCCACTAAGCTTTTTTCATCCATCCATTACGATTTAAAGGTAAGAGTTTTTTTGTTAAATCGTCTCCAAATTCAAGCTACATAAAAGCCAAAATATTAGGCCTATCGATAAAAAAAGAACATTTTCAATATTATCTACAATTTCAAAACATTTCCCTTTTTTTGGTAGCCATGAAACAGCACAGCTCAACTTACCTTGCAATGTTTGTCTACATTGGATCCATCCTATTGATGGCTCACAGATTCTTCAAACTTACTCTCTACAAGTAGGCCTAGAACGATGTCTTCCATAGCCCTAAAGTAAGACTATCAATTAGCTACCTATAACTAAGCCTCTTATTTGTTCCAATTTCAGATGAATCATTTTTTGGCTGACTGAAACCATGTGAAATCCACAAAATCCATAAAAAAATGAAAGAAGCATATTTAAAAATTATTATGTTAATTATATAATACCAGTCAATACTTGGTTGGAAATATTATTCAGCATTTGTGTGAGTGGTTAATAAAAAACATCGAGTTTTTCAGTTAAGTTTTGTTTTTCTTTTATCTAGATTTACATGAAAACTATAAATTTCTTACGTTTATAATTTTTCTTTATAAGAACTAAATTCACTTAGAAAATAATAAACTAAAAATGTAACAGTAAAATCCGAAATGAAAATAATTTATTCTTCTATATTTACAATTTTTAGACACACTTTTTAGTAAGTGCAGTTAAGCAGACCATTTTCATTATACTAAAATGTAAAATTTGATCGAAATAATTGAATGTGCCTCATTATTTGGCTTGAGAAACTTTATCCGACAAAACCGGATAAGTTTCCAAATCCTCAAAGGAATATCTATCCTTGGAATTATGATCCCGTTGGTAAACTTTTTCTTCATTTTCTTGGCTTGGATTTACGTCAATATCTTCAGCACTCAGAATTTTATTGCGATTTGCTGAACAGTTGTTACTCGATGCAGCTGCACGGGATTCGATTTCCAACTGTTCAGCACTAGTTTCATCTCGCTTAAAATAATTGATATCTCCGGTGCAAGAACTTTAAAAAAAAAAATCATTGAATTTGAATTATCGGCTTTTTGGGCCTTTTAAATCATACGTACTTTTGTTTAGCTGAAGCTCTTTCACTCTCATTACTCAACTTTGCAACTAATAAATTTTCTTCACTCGCCCTCCGCTGCGGCATTCCACTTGAACCTTCGTGTCCAATTTTCTCTTCAGGCTTTTGATTATTAATGATGCCTTGATCAGATTCATTAGCCTTTGGATAGCATTCACTAATCTCGGTTTTGCTTTTTCGTCTACTGAACGGTCTAATGTCTTCTTGATTGAAACTTTGTTCTCCACCATAATCAACACTTAATGTTTTACTACTTTCGGTATACGAACCCAATGCATGCGGCGTTATTGGTCCAGAGCCCCTGATTGATACCGTGCTGGATATTTCCATTGGATCCAAATCAATCTGTTCACTGCTTGATGCACTAACACATGTTCCTTGCGAGTGCTTCGTGGCGTTAATCGGTGTATCACTTGTCTTCATAGTAATAACATTCAAATCACTAAATTCCTCTTTGGGCAAATGAATAATTTCAATCTTGGGCAAGTCTTTCTTGGGAGGAGGCGCAAGTTCCTTTTTAAGTTCAAATTTTGGCAATTGTATAACTTTTTTTGTCAATCCAGTTTCAAATGGAGGCAAAGCAACGGATTCAATTTTGATGGTTAAATCAATCATCTCGCCTTTTGGAGTAACCTCGGAATCTCGTCGAGGTAAGGCAATTGGCTCACCTCTTGACTTCTTAGTTGATTCGGCAATAGGTCGCTTCATTGGTTCAGTTTTTGGCCCTTCAGTAGACTCCTTTTTGAGTTGGTCATCTGGCTTACCTTTCAGTTTATTTTTGGCTTCACTTTTGGACAAATCAATAGCTTCAACTTGGGGTGGTTCAGGATATTCAATTTTATCGCTGTAGTCGAATGATTTTGCTTCAGGTCCAATAATACTTAATACTTTTGGTTTGCAAATGTCGCAGTAAATATTTTGATCAGTTTTTCCTTCAATCCAAATAGTAGCCCCACAATGCCGGCAGTTGTTCCCACGCTGTAAAATAAAAGGAAATTAGAATTGCTCAATTAGCAATAGTAGAAGCGAGTTCCTATAGTTTATTATAGACTTATACTATTAAAACCAAGTTGCTTACAATTTCAAGTGGTCTAGGTTTGTTATACTGCTTCTGATACAATTGGCATTCTTGACAAAGTGCGTTCGTTGGATCATCAACATCATCATTCACTTCAGTTTGGTCACAATTTTTGCAAATATATTTTACTTTTCCACCGATAGCGCCGAATACTTCAATGACTTTCCGCCGGGCGACAATATCACAATCCTCTTCAATGCCTTTTCGACGAATGATGTTACAATCTTCTTCGAATTTCGAGCATAACTCATTACCCTTTCTACGAACGATGGCACATTCTTCTTCAAATCCGGAGCAAAGTTCATTACCTTTCAGTCTTGCAAGAGTGCAATCTTCTTCGTATCTAGCAATATCTTTTCGCCGAGCAATTGTACAATCTTCTTCGCATTCAATGCTATCTATCTTGCGAGCAAGGATGCACTCTTCTTCAAGTCTTAACCCGATTACTGGTGGTCTTCTGCGTACAATACTACAATCCTCATTGCAAGAATTATCTAGAAAATTAATATATGTTACGACAATTTATTTTTAAAAATAGAAACCTCGCACCTTTAATCTGTTGCATCATGTGCCCCTGGATGGGAACTATGCAGCAAGATGATGTGACTTTACAAGTGCTAAAAGCGGGAATGGTTAATTATAAAATTAAATTTCATTTTATTAACATTCGAAGTGAGTTAACCTTTCTCCCAAAATATCAGTGAACTGTTCACCCAGGGAATCAAACCTGAAAATTGTAATTTGTGAGAATTTTTGATTTTCTTGGTTGGTGTAAAAGCTAAGATAACGGTAAGTTTGTAGAGAACTATAAAAACATGATTTATATATATCCTAACATGTTCACGAATTTACTCCTGATAAAAAGGCTAAACACTCACTCTCTGTAAACCGCCATTTTTAAGTCCGACTTCTCATTTCTCATTGTTTCAAGGTTCCGCACAAGGGAATTAACCTGAAAAATTCAAATTAAAATTCATAGTTAAAATTATTCAAAGGATTTCACCTTATCCTTGTCAACACATCTGTGCTCTATACTATGATGGTCGTAAGCCATTTTTGTGGAATATGATTTTAAAGCGAATTTATTTTAAAATTATTAAAATTATTCAAATTTTTTTAAGTTATGTATAAATGAAGTTTGAAAAGACTAAAGCATTAAATTTACATGGGATATCAATTAAATCTAACAGAAAGAGCGAAAAAAAAATTAGGCCTGCTCTACTAAAACTCCTTAATTTTTCCTCCCATTCTTTTCTTATTACAATAGTGATGTATGCAGTCACATGCACGTGCAATTAAATTCACATTAAAACAATCACTACCCAATCAGCAAATACCCTTTTTGTGATGTCAAACATCTTCGCTCGTGGGAATTTTTAATTTCGCCAACAGATCTCTCACTGTATTTTAGCCCTTATACAAACGTTTCATCTAAGTGGGTTCAATGAACAGTGATTCAAAGAGACGATTATCAATCAGTCGTCTATTTTGTTCAAAATGTTTTTCGAGGAAGACTGTCAAACCAGTTGATGTAGCTGAAAAATCCCAAAAAGATGCCGAGCGTAAGAAATCAGTAAACACAATACAATCAACGCAATTGACCGAAACAGTCGATCATGAACAATCATCTTCTGATGAACTAGTTAAGTCTTCAAGTGTGCACAAAGTTCCAGAATGGCAAAATGGTTCGGTCAAGTTATCTGATGAACCTATCTATGTTTCGAAACCATCAAATCCAAAATTAATTATATCATATTCGAATGATATGATGACCTTTGTACCTCGAACACAAGAACTTGACGACTATAGTAAATTAATCAAATTTCATCCAGAGACTAACTATGAAGCTGAAGAAAATCAGCCGAGAACATTTAGCCATAAAGACAGTTACGCAATAGTTCAACAAAAATATGATTTGTGGAGCCGGGAACCTCGACGATCACACAGAAGATCTACATTCTTCAGATTACCAGAGGCTAAGTCAGCTAGGTCAACGCCTACGTTTGTCACTCCAGAAAAGTCACCAAAACAAACGACATATGGAGCACCTATATCACCACGAATGACTCTGCTTCAACCCCCAGAACTTTATGAAAAAAAACCATCAGCAGAATCTAGCGATTCTATTGAGTCAATCAGGCGAAACTTGTCTTCGCTTTCTAGCGGGGAAAAGACGGAAGCAAACGGTTTAGTTAATTTGTCGTCTTCAGAAAGTTCTAATTTGCCTCCAGTTGTGATGTAATAATTGTTTATAATTATAATAATAAAATGTTGAAACAATTCTTAAATGAAATCTGACTTGTTTTTAACAATTTACATTCCCTTACAAATAAAATGGTCGACGAGGAGGAATCTGCTATTACTGAACGGTCACCTCGGTAAATTACACGGTTTTTTTTTTCAAAAGAAGATTTAAATTTATTAATTTTTTTTAGAAAATGGTTTTTATTGATCTGTGCAGCAGTTTTGGTTTTTGCTGTATTTGTCACAATGTTAGTTGCTATTTTCGTTCACTACGATCCTTTTAAACATGTGGACTTAGTAGCACCAGAAAGTGTAATTGACACAGAAAGGCGACGCTTTTATGACTGTAACTTTGAAAAGTGTAACCCAAAAATCGTTTGTTTATTTTATTATTTGAAGTTGTTCTAGTTCGAAAGATGAAAAATTTCACAAATGCTGAAGAACATTGTCGGAATGTGTTCGATAGATCAATGTTAGCTTTCCCTCGCAGCTACCAAGAGGAAGATTTTTTAGAGAAACGAATGACAATTGAAATGGACAAAAACGGGACGGAAATTTATTCAAAATGCGGAAGCGAAATTTTCATAGGTGAAATAGAAATTCGCTGATTTCATTTTTCCAATTACTATATATGAATAGGTCTCCGGAAGAGTATTGATGCAGAGTGGATTTTATCAGATGGAACCAGTGCCTTATCTATGCCGAAAATAGTTGATGACATAGTAGGCGATTTTAATCTGTGTACAAAGATTGTTCTAGAAGATGACAATTTCTATTTTTCCTCTGCAAATTGTGGCGACAAACTCTGGAACTGCATAGTTTGTGAATATCGTAATTACCTCTATTATTCGTTTCTGTTCACTCCCCTTAAGATTTGATTAAGTATACTCCAGAAAAGAACACTATATAAAGCTTAAAATGTCTGGATTAATTAATTCATTTATTTTGCAGTATGCCCTAAGAAGCCCCAGACAATTTGCTACACCTTCTGGGAAGCGATCAAGATATCTGATTACGATGCAGCAGTACAGTTTTGTAAAACTGCTGTTCCGAAAGGTAGTCTTGCTTCGGTGAATCACACAACTGTTCTTAAAAACCTACACGATCAATTGAAATTCGAAGCCAGGACTTGCACTCAATTTGGTGTCGGTATGCTCTTTATTCTGTTTTTATCATTTTTTTCTAATAATTAAAAAAAAAAGGTAACCATCTAAGCACCAGATACGAGTCTATAAAAGAAGTGGAAATGCCGTACAAATCTGTTCGAATTTTGAATATGAGAAAAATGACAACAGAGAAGTATTGTGTCACTATGAATTTGAAAAAACAACTTAGATGGCAGGTGGCTGAATGCCAAAAGGCTCGCTGTTTTATTTGTGTCAGGGAAAATGCACTGCCCGTTGACACTCGATCAAAAAATTTACCAAAAAATTACGATTAAGTTATGTACGAAAAAATCATCAGTTACGTGCAATAAAAATTTTCTAAATCATAAACACGTGCAAACTCCAACATGATATCGACATTCTCAGGGGGTTTCCCTTGCTTCCCTGCAGGGAATGAGAGCTTTCAGCACTTGATTTTGACACTAGGCGACACTACTGTCCGAATTAACATGGATTCTTATTGTCAGAAGTAGGCAAAATAAAGCAAAGATTACGATACAGATCATAAATAAGAGGAGTAATATGTGACAAAGGATCACAAATCTCATCCGTGGCTGTGATGTACTATCTTTGTAGTCGTGACGTAATGTGTAATGGCGCCTGCGTGCCACCTGAGGCAGGTGTTGTTGTGTAACATCCTTTACCTTACTACACACAAATGTTAGAGCAATATGAGTTGGATTTCGAGTGTACATTTTAAAAACGTTTGTATTCTATTTTTTGTGGCGTCGGTGAGCACGGGTTTAGAAAATACAACCTGTAGGTAAATATATCTAGAAAACACACGTCGATCGAAACGAGATGCAATTATGAAATACTGTAATTTTTCTGTATTAGTAACCACTGTCAACTACAGGACAAAAATTCAACATGTTGGGTAAAGGCTAGATCGTATTTCCTTCAACAGCTTGTGAAAGCTGTGAACGAATTTGCCTCAGTTGAAGCAATGATAAGTAAGTCATCATTTCAATATTATTTTAACTCCTACAACGTGGCTAGTATTAGCCGAATAACACCTGCCTCGTTTGATTTAAAATTATAGATTCTGAAGATTGTTGGGACATGTATTTCCTAGTCATTTTTTAATGATTACCTTCCTGATATTGTTTTTCTTATGGTTCATTAAAACAAGATTAAATTGTAATTATCTACTTTTAGGTATGTGGCAAAACCATCAAGGAGTACAAGTCGGTGAACAAATCAACATTACGCAGTCCAGTTTTGAAGAAATCATAGAAAATAATGGTGGACCATTATCAGAAAAAGACTTATTTGCTATTTTTGAGCTTGTAAATAATAAGGTATAACTTCTTGGGATAATTGATAATGTTTTTTTTTTTGATGAATGACTCGTGTTTTCTTACAGACACGCAATTTATTGAGCTCTCAGGACACGTCAAGCTTTTCAATTTCCTGCCCAACACCGTGCGATTACATAAATACCCTTTGGATTTATTTGTTCATCTGTTCTTGCATTGTAGTTCTTCTGACTATTCCTATAGTTTCTTTACACTTATATTTCTCACGTCAAAATAATATCAAATATCAACTATCATCCTGACATCCATTTTACATCGACGAGTCTATTAAATATCAATCCATAAATGAAGTAATTCCAAAAAGATGATTTTTAATAGTATGCATAGTGCAATATTCAAATCATAATATATCATTGAAGTAATAATGTAAACAAGCAAAATGTTTGAAAAAAGAACATTTAAAAAACTTGATTTATTTTACTATATAATTTTAAGAGAAAAGATAAATTAATTGTACAGTAATTATTGTATATTTTACTGTTATTTATCGTTGAATAAACACTAGAAATTACAAATTAATGACTTATATGAAAATGCAATTCCACATAGTGACCTTAATAGATTTAGTATTAGGTAAGCACAGGATAACCTTATGCCCCACTGCACATCGAGTATAATTACACAGACTCTGCAGCTTGTCAGGGTATGACGTCACGTTTCCATTAGCAACCGTTTGTTTACCACACTTCATATCATACCAAAACCAATAAACTTTGGTATGACTGCGTTCATCTGTGCCTGAATATTTTAATCAGGCACATATCATTCAACAGTTGGGTAAAAACCCACATCATCTGATTTTATGTAATAATATTAACTTTTTTCAATGTGTTTTTAGCATTGCCATAATTTATAATTGCATTCATTTAAATAATTCGGGATGCCAGAATGCCCAGCGGTGACAGTCGAAAAGACTTTTTACTTGCTACGACAGGTAGTTGAAAAAATTTAAAAAAAAAATAGATTGACATTTGGTGCATTTTTTGGTTAGCAAATTTTTTCTCTCTTCCTGTATCTGATGGTGCTGTTTCTGGCCTACACAATGGGAAAGAAGTTAATAACTTTTTGGATAACGCCAGCTGTTTCTTATTATCAATCAAAGCCGAAAAACACGAAAACCGACTAATTTTACATTCTTTAAATAAAGTAGTAGTGCAGAAATTTTTCAATAAAAATTCACTAAATTTTTTTTATTAGGTTGAATCAGCAAATGAAAATGAAAATGTACTCGTCTTTTTCAAAATCAAACCTGAAGTTATCACACCGAGCAACTTACACAACAATATTATTATTTCGTCGATGCTGGATTCACCAGTAAATTCGTTATATCACTCCTTACATCAAGTGTTTGCTCCACTTCTATTAAAGGTAGAGTGACTCGTTTATCTAATTCAGTGTAATCCTAAAACACAACTTTCAGGATGAGAAGTGGACACGTACATTTGATCCAAAACTTCAAAACTTATTAAATGATTTGGAGACAGGTCTTGGAAGTTTGCTGCGAATCCAATCTAAAGGAATCGGTGATGGAAAACATGGGAAAGAGAATGTGACAGGTGGAGCAAAATAATTTTAGTTTATGTATTGGATTACATAATCCCTAAATCCCTAAATTCTTTAATAGGAATTCTGACTCCCATTGATGAATACAAATATTGGGTTGACTTAATAAAAGCTGGAAGGCATTCAGACGAGAAAGAACAAGCAAGAAGTTTTAGTGAAATATTGGAACCAATCTATAGTGCCTTTAATACTTTGGAAACCACAAATTTAGATAATTTTGACGAAGTATTGGAAATAACTTATAATTCGTTGGATGAGTTGTGGAAGCAAGAGGAAAATGGATACTATTATTCCCAGGGACGAATGGCACATCTTATGGAAATTATTGGTAACCATTTTTATTGTAATTATCAGTTATGTAAAGATACATTTCAATATTCTTTAGGAAATGCAATCGGGCGTCATATTCAAAACAAACTTACATCACTTGATGTATGGCAAGGAGAATTCCACACTGTTGAACAAGCACTAGCAGACGCTCTCAACTTATGCCAGTTGTGGACCTATCACTGCAATCAACTTACTTTACTTCACTGGCCGAATTTTACTCCACATAAATGGAAAGGCGACCCCTTTGTACCAACTCAACTTAGTAAATTGGCAGAGCGGTTGCAAAAAGTTTTTAAACTAAGAAGTATTCATAACCACCTTCTCCGTTTGCTGTCCGAGAGAGAAAGAAATGACTTGAAAATGTCTGAAGCTTTTCAACCCTTTTCTGGACTCAATGCGATACATTACAATCCGTATACAGAACCGCTTTGGATAGCCGCTGTGGCGCAATTCGAAAATGAATTAGACTCGGCAGAGAAAACTGTGACGAGTAAATTACGAAATCTGTTACACGGTATTCGAACAAACCCTCTTCAGGTACACGAATAATGCGTAAATTTTTTTGTACATGTGCCATTGATTTTTGTTTTAAAACTTTTAGTTCATGCAAGAGTTTAAAAAATATCAAGAACTTATACTGAGACCAAAAATTACTAAAGATTTGACTGGAGAAAGGTTAGTGATATTTAATTATTAACTTTTTTAAGTTAACACAAAATTTAATTTTTAGAGAATTGTTACTCTCGGAATTGAATGAATATATCAACAAGGTGGCAAAAGAGTTAAGAGGATTCTCTGGAGGAAGAAATGGACCTAGAAAAATACCAAATGTTCCAGACATAGTAAATGGAATTATGTGGATTAAACAGCTACAGTCAAAAGTAAGAAATTGTAAATCCATTCATTCAATAATATTTCATTCGTTCCAAATGTTAGGTAATTGAAGTGGAAAAAACCAGCGATTTACTTTTATCTGACTTATCCAAGTACACTACTTTGAAAAAAAATATAAAAGAGCTAATGGAAGAAATGCACGACACTCTAAAAGACATGTTTGATACATGGACAAGAGAAATATCTGCAGGGTTGGATGACAAGACATTGAGGTAAGGAGAAGTTGTTTAATTGAGTATTGGTAATAAAATATCTATTTTAAAGTCTTGCTACAACTAACCAAGTACTAGAATTTGGAAGAGACAAGAAAATGCGAGTTAATTACAATCCTAGACTTGTAACATTAGTGCGCGAAGTGCGCCAACTGACAGTTTTGGGCTACTCGATTCCACCCAAAATTCAACAGGCAGCAGAACGTGCTAAAGAATTTAGCTGTCAGGCCAAAGACTTACAACAAATTTCAAATTTTCACAATACTGTTATTGAACAGATGATCTTGAGTCAAAGATCAATGATGCTTGAGGCGGCTGTAAGGTTAGAAAAATTAGTGGAAGAGCAAAATGGAATAACATGGAGTAACAGCGAGATGCTTGGAAAATATATTGCAAAACTTCAAGATGCTGCCGAATCCCTATCAAGGGAAAACCATAAATTGAGAAGTTACCACTACAATACCTGTGACAAGGTTTATATTTGATTATTTTGTGGCATTTATTTGAATAATTGGTTCGTTATAGGTTTGCAGTTTGATGGGTACACCACTTCTGAGGCAACAACAAAAATGGAGAGATGTATTGTCAAATATTCGGGAAGTGATGGTCAACGTGGAAAGGAAAGGATTTCCTGCAGATCACATGAAACCGTGGAAGGCCCACTGGGATCGCCAATTATACAAAGCTTTAGAACATCAATATCAAATGGAATTGGAGACCTTAAACGAACATTTACCAGAGATTAACGTAGAATTGACTTACAGACAACAAAAACTTCAATTTAATCCCCCACTCGAAGAAATACGAACCAAGTATTTTACCCAATTAAAACGACTATTATCCATTCCAATCCATTTCAAAGGCGTAAACGAAATTGCCAGTGATAATTCAATTTTTCCTGTGATGGTAGAACGAAACGCCCATCGGTTTGGAAAGGTTTATAAAAAAGCTGAAGGATTATTCATACGATTGGAAGAACTTATTGAGAATTTTAAACCTTGGGTCATACTCGGCACTTACAATTTGGATGACTTAGCTGACAAACATTTGAATGTACCTGACGATTGGGAAATGAACTTTCGAGCATTAAAATTAAAAAGTCAAGAGGCAGGAAAATTACCGAGGTAAGTTATTCAAATCACAAACAACGTAATAAAAGTGATTGACATCATGACATCTACAGTGGGCAAGAAAAAATCGGTTGTATCTCTGTGAGTTTTGCCCCAGTCAAAGCAGTGATAGACGACCACATCCAAAAGCTATGGGATACTTTATTGGGATCTTTGAGACGTTCAATTGCCATTGACATGGCTGGTGTAGAATCGTTTGCAAATAATGCCATCGAGCACTTGAATCGTCGACCCCAGACTGCAGACGACATTAGTGAAGCGTATTCTAATCACCAGCAATTGAATGAGAAAAAAGCTGAAGTATTATGACAAATATTTAAATACTTGCATTTGTTTTAATTGTATTTTTAACACTAGATATTCAAATTTTTTAATAACGCTGATGCAAAAAATAAATTGCTTGGAACATGGGCCAGGGAAAGAGTTGACAATGTGTCAAAGTTACAAGGACTTTGGGAAACATTTGAACAAAAAATGAAAGGTTTTGAGCAAAATATCTCACAAGAAGTTGACACACTAAGAGCAAATAAAGAAGGCGATATACAGAATCACAGACAACGTTTAGATCGCTATGGAGAGTTTTGGAAGAAAACGAGACCCAATAATAACTTGATGACTGTAAATAAGGAAGAGTTGATGAGTATAATAAGTGATTTGAAGGAAAAGCGAACTGAATTTGAGGTGTTGAAAAAAGAAGAAGAGAATTTGCTGAATGATTGCGGCAAACTAGGAATGAATGTTTCTAAATTTTCAATCAGCAATGAAATCGAAACAGATTTAAAAGAGTTGGAAGATAAATGGTTTCCATTAGCTGAATTCTACACAGGTCAGGAAGAAATGGGAAAAGAATTATGGAAGGCATTTAGGTAGTTAATGTTAATAATCTCTGCCATTACATTTTAAATATCACTTTATGATTTGCAGAGGAAAGACCTACAGATACGAAGAATATCTCAGTCAGTGGGGTGAAAAATTAAAAAGTAATGGACCGCAGTTTCTAATGCAACAAATTGATGCTTGCAAAGTAATGTGTTAGTTTTGATGAGCATAGTCGCATTCGTTTATATATTTACCTTTCAGGCTACAGTACCTTTGTTAAAATATTGTAGAGGAGATATATTTTTGCGGGAACATTGGCAGGAAATGTTTCAAATTTTATCTATTCCGACAAACAAATCGGAAGATGAATTAGTTTTCCAGGACTTGCTTGATGTGAAAGAAGCTATAATTTTAAATGCGAAAGCATTGAAGGTTATTAATATTGTTTTGTTTTTAATAGATTCCTAGCAAAACAGTTGCTTATATTTCTTGCATTATAGGATTTAAATGGTCGGGCTCAGGGACAAGTAACAATAAGACAAGCATTGCAAGAACTTGATACATGGGGCGCCATTTCTACATTTTCTCTAATTGAATCTCTGGACAGTAAAAATTCCAATTTGAAGCTAATTAAAGATTGGAAGGATTTATTAAACAAGGTGAATTAGCTAGAGACGATTTAATTGACAATTTTTTCGTAACCCTTCAAATTTTCCTTTAAGATTGGAGATAATCAAAGTCTTCTGCAGTCACTAAAAGACACCCCTTACTACAACAACTTTAAAGACAGAGTTTCGATCTGGGAAACACGTTTGGCAGATTTAGATGAATATTTACATAACTTGAACCAAATTCAACGGAAATGGTTATACTTAGAACCTATATTTGGTCGAGGTGCACTTCCCAAAGAACAAGCTCGTTTTTCCAAAGTCGATGATGACTTTAAGTAAGTTCAAAACTTTTAAGTTTCATTCGTAAGCTAATTTAAACTATGTCACTTTAAGGTCTATTATGCGAGACATAGAAAAGGACAACCGTGTAATGACACTTTTATCAATCTCTGGGTTGCGAAACACATTACACACATTGCTTGATCAACTTCAGAGGTGTCAGAAATCACTGAATGAATTTTTAGAAGAAAAACGATCTCTGTTTCCCAGATTTTATTTTATTGGAGATGACGATTTATTAGAAATTTTAGGTCAAGCTACGAATCCGAATGTAATCCAATCACATTTGAAAAAACTATTTGCTGGAATCCACACAGTGGGATTCGATTCGGAAAATAAGTTCATAACAGCCATGAACTCTCTGGAAGGCGAAGTAGTACCCTTAAAGAATAAAGTCCAGGTCACACAGAATGTTGAAGATTGGTTAGGAAAATTAGCCGTTGAAATGAAAGACACTCTGAAAGTATTACTACGTGAATGCATAAGAGAAACAACAACTAGTGGTGGGCCCGATCCACTCAAATATCCCTCGCAGGTTGGATACATTTTTTCACTTGGATTTCAACTATATGCAATGAACTTTTCTTTTTATCAAGATTTTATGCCTTGCTGAACAAATCAGGTTCACTGAACGTTGTGAAAACGCACTTACCAAAGGCACTTTAAAGCAGTTACATTCAGATATAGAGAAGCAGTTGACATTTTATACTGAAACCGATTTGGATGATGGAGACAACCGTGTGTTGGATTTGAAATTAAAAGTAAAAGTTTTATATAAACTTGTATGTCTCTTGTATTCTCTTTAATTTTTATTTTGCATATTTGATTTCAGTCATTAATATTGGATGCGATACATGCAATGGATGTTGTTGATCAACTGACAACAACTCAAACAACTCGAATCGATGAATGGGAATGGCAGAAACAACTTCGATTTTATCTCAGGGACGATGGAATTGCAATCATGAGAGAAGTCGACGCTGAGTTTGAGTATACATACGAATACCAAGGAAATGCACCTAAGTTAGTGCATACGCCATTAACAGACAAATGTTACCTCACTTTAACGCAAGGTTGTGGATGATTTTATTCATATTATGGAGATATTGAGACCTTATACTTTCAGGAATGCGAATGGGTTTGGGTGGAAATCCATATGGACCCGCGGGAACAGGAAAAACTGAATCGGTGAAAGCATTAGGAAATCTATTCGGGCGACAAGTTCTAGTTTTTAATTGTGATGAGGTAAAAATGCTACTCTAATCATTAAAGTGTCTGATTATTATCTGTTTCTAGGGTATTGATGTCAAATCAATGGGTCGCATCTTCATCGGAATAGTCAAGTGTGGAGCTTGGGGATGTTTTGATGAGTTTAACCGCTTAGAGGAAGCTGTTCTATCAGCCGTGTCCATGCAAATACAGACAATTCAAGCTGCGTTGAGGAATAAAGATAAAACTGTCGATTTGTTAGACAGAAAAGTAAAATTGTTTAAATAATTGAATATGTTAACAATTAAGACAATTGATTTTTTTTGAGGTGCCGGTCGATCTAAATTCGGGCATTTTTATTACACTTAACCCTGCGGGAAAAGGTTATGGCGGAAGGCAGAAGTTGCCGGATAACTTAAAACAATTATTCCGACCCGTGGCAATGTCTAAACCTGACAATGAACTAATAGCAGAAGTTATATTATTCGCTGAAGGTTTCAAACACGCGAAACAACTGGGTGGAAAATTAGTTGCAATGTTTAATTTATCAAAGTATGATTAACTGCAATGTAAATTGCATTTTAAGTGACTAAACAGTTATCTCCCCCCATTTCAGAGAACTATTAACTCCTCAGCAGCATTATGACTGGGGTCTCCGAGCCTTGAAAACGGTATTGAAAGGTTGTGGAAATTTATTGCAATTATCTCGAAAGAATAAAAAAGACGAACAAACAGGAAAGTCAAGCGAAGAATTAGAAAAAGAAATTGTAGTTCAAGCATTACGAATGAACACACTTTCAAAATTGACATTTTCTGACTGCCAAAGGTTTGATACTCTTATACATGACGTTTTCTCCAAAGTTGAATTTTGTGAGGGAGGCTATGAAGACTTGGAGCAGAAAGCACGAGAGATCAGTACAGAAATGGGACTAATCATGAATGATGGACAAGTTAAAAAGATTTTGGAATTGCACGAGCAACTACAGCAGAGAATGGGAGTAGTGATAGTAGGGCCTAGTGGTTCCGGAAAATCTACCCTTTGGAGAGTGCTTTTTCAGGCACTTCTCAAGTCTGGTCGTGCTGTTAAATTCTACACGGTCAATCCAAAAGCAATGGCTAGGACTCAACTATTGGGTCACATTGATATGGACACGAGAGAGTGGACGGATGGAGTCTTGACAAACAATGCTAGACAAGTTGTTAAAGAACCACAAGGTATTCTGTACTAAAATATTCTTACAAATTGCTTCTGCAATTTTTATTTCACATTTTAGAGGTCACCTCTTGGATTATCTGCGATGGTGACATTGACCCAGAATGGATAGAATCTTTGAACTCCGTTTTGGACGATAATCGTCTCTTGACTATGCCTTCTGGAGAAAGGATTCAGTTCGGACCAAATGTGAATTTCATTTTTGAAACGCATGATCTCAGCTGTGCATCGCCAGCAACTATTTCTAGGATGGGAATGATTTTTCTTAGGTTTCTATAATACTTTCTATTAAACGGCAATTGCACTGACTTTAAACTTTAAAATTATTGCCTCGTTACACCAAGAAAAAATTTGTTATTCACTACAACATTCTTTACAGTGATGAAGAGACCGATGTTAAAGCCATAGTATCTTTATGGCTACAAAGACAAGAAAATTCCGTCCAAAAACAACTATCGATATTAATTGAAGATTACTTTTATAAAGCTTTGGACTTTGTCAGAAGTCAAGTATGCGCTATGAAAAGGCTTGTTTTTCAGCACTCATTTAACTGTATTATTCTTTTCAGAACGAGTTTGTAGTAGAAACAAGTTTGATAGGAACTGTTACAAATGGTTTGTCTCATTTACACGATGTGCGAAGTAGATCGCATTTTACAATTGCCTTAATTAGAGGGTTAGGAGGAAATTTAACAGAACAAGGAAAAATCGCGTTTACTAAAGAGGTTACATATCATATATCTGAAAACTTCGGTCATAGCTAAAGTTTTTAAATATCTGTAAAGGTGTTTTCTTGGATGGACGAAAATGCCCCAGATCCCAGCAATCCGTTAAACGTATTTTATAATCCAGATAGAGATAGACTCGAAAGCTATCAGAACAAATCTACAAATGCTTTGGAGTTAAGTGAATTTACTGACGGAAACCCACCCGTAGTTCTCACGCCTGATGTACAACGTTACTTAGATGGTTTCAACCTTTGGTTTGAATCAAGGCAGCCATTTATACTTGTTGGGCCTGAAGGATGCGGGAAAAAGTAGGTAAACGATGCCGTTTTCTTCGTCTAATTAATACATCATTTGGTTAATAGTTTACTATTAAAATATTGCTTCGATAATTTGCGGTCGACTCAAGTTGCAGTCATTCACTGCAGTGCTCAAACGAATCCACAACACGTAATTCAAAAGTTAACTCAAATGTGCATGGTTATAAGTTCAAATACAGGTCGAGTTTATCGACCTAAGGATAGTGAACGACTCATCCTTTACTTAAAAGATTTAAATCTACCAAAACCTGACAAATGGGGCACATCTCAATTGATTGCATTCTTACAGCAGGTAAAAACGACGTATGTGAAGTTGGCCACAACAACTATCTAGTTTTTTAAAAACAAGCATTGAGCATAACTTGCTCAATGAGCTCATTGGATGTACTATCTAGCTCAATGCTTGTTTTTAAAAAACTAGATAGTTGTTGTGCCAACTTCACATACGTCGTTTACGTAAAAACGACTATGTTATTTCATGCCCAATAAAATTGATTTGAAATTCCTTTCAGGCTATAACATACAACGGTTTTTATGATCACAATGTGGAATGGGTAGGGTTAGAAGGTATCCAGATTGTTGCAAGTATGACAAGCGGCAGTGCCGTTGGAAAGCATAAACTATCCACTAGGTTCACTTCCATAGTCAGAATATGTAGCGTAAGGTAATTGAAAGTGTTCTCTTATTCATATCTATACTGACTAATTGTTGCTTTCGTAAAAGTTACCCCGACAAACAACAGTTACAAAATGTTTATACTGCCTATTTGATACCAGTTTTGCACGAAGTGACAGGGAAAAACAGTAGATGGAGTTCATCCTCTGAAAAAGCCCACAAATTAGCAGGAACTATGATTCAGATATATGAGCAAATGAAGAAAAAGTTCACTACAGATGACTATCATCATTACACTTTTACACCACGTGATTTGTCTCGATGGGTAATGGGATTTCTCCGCTACAATTTAATGGACTCGGGGGAAGATGTATTGCAAGCAATGTTACAAATTGTTGTTTATGAAGCGCAGAGATTATTTCGTGATAAGTTGGTAGGTGAATCTGCGCAGGCACAGTTAGAAGCAATTTTTAGGTCTGCAATAGAAAGTGAATGGAACGTGAATGCTTCAGAACAATTAAAGAGTGAGTTAAATGTCATTAATTGAAGTATTATTGAACTCAAAATTTTGTAATTTCAGATACTTATTTTGTTACTCATGGTGCTAAAGCAGACGCTGTCGTTGCGCCTGGTGCACCTTTACCAGAATTCGGTAAACCTGTAGGAAAACTGAATGTCATAGAATGGGAGAAAGTTGTTCAGAAAGCAATTATGCAGTATTGTAATGAGCTAATTTGATTCATTATAATCTGAATTTTGATTACTTATTTCATTTTTAGCTCGTGAAGTCAAAGAATTAGACATTTTCATTTTTCAAGAAGTGTTAGATAACGTTGCAAGAGTTGATCACGCATTGAGTAAACCGTCTGGTTCATTACTGTTAGCTGGGGTTAGTGGAGTAGGACGTCGCTCTGCAGTTAGCATTGTTGCTCACATTCATGGTTACACACTGTTTTCACCAAATATTGCTCGAGGTTACGGGTTAAAACAATTTAAGGGAGATTTAAAAACGGTAAAAATTTGTCTTTTGTATTTGCCTTGTACGACTAATCGTTTGATTTCATGTAGGTTTGTCAAATAGCTGGAATTGATGGACAACAAGTAGTATTATTACTGGAAGATCACCAATTATTCGAACCAACTTTTCTAGAAATGATAAACAGTCTCCTGTCAGCGGGTGAGGTACCAGGTCTTTATACACCCGAAGAAACAGAGCCATTACTAGCACCACTGAGAGAACAAGCGTCTCAAGAGAATTTCCGGGGAGCACCATTTAGTTACTTTGCTTCGCGTAAGAGCAAAAACTTGTGGTTATTCAGTGTTGGGTGTTTCAATTATTTTCTTTCATGTAGGCGTACAGAAAAATCTACATGTAGTCCTTATAATGGATTTTTCGAATACAAATTTTTCACTCAACTGTGAAAGTAATCCAGCATTTTATAAAAAATGCTGCATTCAGTGGTTGGATGGATGGAGCCAAGATAGCATGTTAAAGGTAATTATCATAGCAATTTAATTTCAAGCACTATAAACTGTAATATTTTAGATACCGGAGTTAGTTATGTCCGAACGTTCTCAGAAGGAAGAGTCAGAAACGGAAAATGAAAATTCTAAGTCAAGAAAAAGGAGGTTTTCAGGGCCAAATGATTTTTCCAATCATTTTGTACGGATTCATGAAACGAGTTCTGATAAAGTGTCAACACCACGCCGATTTATGATCTTTCTAAGAACTTACTCAACTGTTTATAACAAGAAGAAACAAGGGATTAGTGATAGGCAAAAACATTTACAGGCTGGGGTTTCCAAATTAAACGAAGCTAAAGAAGTTGTTGCCAAACTGAAATCACAAGCTGATACACAAAGCACATTGCTAGAAGAAAAAAGATCAGAAGCTGACAAGGCCTTACAGTTAATAACGAATAGCATGCAAGTATGTCACCCTGAAATTGATATTACATTGTACAACATGTTTTTTTACGACTTTACAAATTCGCTTAGAACGCTGGCGACCAGAAAATTGAGATGGAATCTTTAAGAGAACAAACTATGAAAGAAGGGGAGAAACTGGCTAAAAGGAAGTTGGAGATCGATGAAGAATTGAAAGAAATTGAACCTTTAATTCAAGAAGGTTTGTTCAGGTATGTCACAATCACTCTCATTGCTTCATTGCTATCAACTTTGAATGTAGCAAAAGCTGCAGTTGGTGGTATCAAACCTGAAGCACTGTCTGAAATACGGTCTTTACGTGCACCGCCTGATGTTATCAGAGATATTTTAGAAGCTGTTTTAAGATTAATGGGGATTTTTGATACATCATGGAACAGCATGAAGAGGTAAGAGATAAAAACGTAAAATGAAAAACGTTGCGAACAGTTTGCGGTTAGTTTTCTAGCTAAGAGGGGCATTAAGGAGGAAATAACATCTTTTGACGCTCATCGTATAACACCAGATATTGCTCAAAGCGTAATGGAGCTGGTCAAAGAGCGGAAAGAATCGTTTGATCCTAAGGTTCTAGATAGTTTTAGTTAATGTACAATTTACTTAGTGTTATGTATTACAGAAAGCAAAACGAGCAAGTGCGGCTGCAGCTCCATTGGCAGCTTGGGTACAAGCCAATGTTCAATACGCACACATTTTGGACAAAATCCGGCCTTTGGAAAATGAACAAATGAAATTACAGAAGTAGGTGTCAATATGCTCCTAGCGAATTTTGTTTACATATTAACAAAAATGTTATTTAAAGAAACCTGGCTAAAGCTGAAGACCGAATGGGCCGATTAAGTTCGGATTTAGATAATGTTAACACTTATGTAGCTGATCTGCGGGACAAGTTAAATAAATTCACAAAAGAGGCAGCCGAGATTGAAATTAATTTAAAAAAGGCTGAAGAGACAATAAATGCGGCAGAATCTCTAGTAGGAAAACTTGATACAGAATATGAACGATGGACTAAACAAGTATGAGTTGAATTTATAGTAATATTTTACATTTTTAAGGATAACATTTCTTTTCTTTCAGGTTGGTGATTTGAGTAATGAGTTAGAACAGCTTCCCATGCAAGCATTGCTAGCTTCAGCTTTTGTTACGTACTTAACAGAAACAAGTGAAGATGAAAGACATGCATATTTAGCAAAATGGCTGCAAGAGTTAAAAATTGCTAGTTTTGATTTGCGAAAGTTTTTAAGCAGCGAACGTGAACAACTAACGTGGAGAAATGAGGGATTACCATCGGATGAACTTAGCATGGAAAACGCAGTAGTCATTTTACAGGTTACATAACATTACGCTTTACTGCATAATTACATCATGTAAATAGTGTAATTCAAGAAATAATAACCTTGTTTACATTTATTTGTCAGATTGGGGAGTGCAATCCAGGGGTAAGCGTGAACTTGATTGTTGTGTAGAAATAAACACTGCATCTTTTTACGAGTTGCTATTTTAGTTAATTATAAATATAAGTGTTCACGCTGTTCACTCAAATGCTTGATAATTTAAGATGTTGAACCTCATTTTTGCTTTCAATTAATTTCTCAACTTTGATTTTAGAGCGCCTTGCGCCCGCTTTTGATTGATCCATCATCAAGAGCTACTGAATGGCTGAAGAAACATTTAAAAAGTGGAAAATTTGAAACTATTAATCAACAGGTTGACCACTGTATATATATTTTTTTTTTAAAAGGGAGCTTGAATGTCTTTCATTTTTAGGATTCAAACTTTAGTACAACATTAGAATTGGCTGTTAGATTCGGTAAAACGTTGTTAATTCAAGAAGTTGACGCAATCGAACCCGTATTATTCCCATTACTACGAGGAGATTTGATAAATCAAGGTAACTCTCCTTAAAAGATGACTCTTAGGCTACTATCCTGGCTATTTTTTAGGTCCCCGCTATGTAATTCAACTGGGTGACAAAACTATCGATTACAATGAAGAATTTAAACTATTCTTGACAACAAGAAATCCTCAACCCGAAATTGCACCCGATGCAGGATCAATCATTACAATGGTCAATTTCACAACTACCAAAGCAGGACTTAAAGGTCAATTACTGGCCTTAACTTTACAACACGAAAAACCTGAACTAGAAGTCAGACTAACAGAATTGCTACGGCAAGAAGAAGAATTAAAAATACAATTAACACAATTGGAAGATTCTCTACTACAAGTATGCCATACAGTGTAATTCAATTTATTCAATTTCAAATACCACACTCATTTTAGCAACTTGCCAATGCTACTGGAAATATTTTGGAAAATAAGGAGCTCCTTTCGTCACTGAATAAAACCAAAAGCAGTAGCTCAACTATAACTAAGTCTCTGGAAGAATCTCACCAATTGCAAGCTTCTTTAGAAATGGTGAGTGGTATGGATTGAGAAAAGAAATTCTCATGTGCTTTTATTCCCAAAGGAAAGAAACGCATATTCAGCTTTGGCTGAATACGGAAGTAAATTATATTTTGTAATAACTGATGTATCCAAGCTAAACCACATGTATAGATTTAGTTTGGCTTCGTTTTTGAATTTGTTTCAACAAGCCCTGCGTTATGAACAGGTATATTGCTCGTTATAGTATTCAATACTTGAGCTGATGTCTTGACTTTGCAGATCGATCAAAGTGATACTGAAGTGCGATTAAGAAATTTACAAACAACCCTGCAGAATCTTGTCTATCGTTATGTCTGCCGTTCATTGTTTAAAGCGGATCAACTTACTTTTACATTGCATTTAATTCACGGAATGCAACCCGAACTCTTTGAAAAAAATGTCAGGTTTTATAATATACGAGTAATTAAACTTGAGACGTTCATTACATTGATCTCTTTTGTAGGAGTGGGAAGCGTTTACAGGAATGTTGGTCTCCGACTTGAAGTTAGAGCAGAACGAAATGAGGGACTCTTTACCCAACTGGGTTGATGAAGAACGAGCATTAGCTGTGTCCCTTTTGAAAAATATCTTTCCTGAATTTTATTCCGTCCTGCAATTAAATGATTCTGAAATGTGGCGACCATTTGCTAAGAGTTCGCAATGTGAATTGGAAATTCCAGCAGGTGTGTCCAGAAAGATTTCTGCGTTCCAACAAGTGCTCTTAATTCAATCACTTCGTCCTGATCGATTACAAAGCTCTATGGCCAACTTTGCTAGTAGAGTGCTTGGCATTAAAGAGTTATCACCACCACCTTTGAATTTGAAAAAGGTTTACAGCACTGAAACAGTACCGGCTGAGCCGATTTTGATATTGACGTCATCGGGAGCTGATCCGTCTCATGAATTACAGGAATTGGCTAATGAAGTCATTGGCGCTGAGAAATACCATCAAGTAAACACAAAACTACGAATTCTGATCCTTTTAAATCTCATATCTAATTTCTTTAAAGGTTGCAATGGGTCAAGGTCAGTCTGAAATTGCGGTACAGTTATTAAACCAATGTTCAACGGTTGGTGAATGGTTATGTTTGAAAAATTTACATTTGGTTACACCTTGGCTACCAACGTTAGAAAAAATGTTAAAATCACTGACACCACACGCAAACTTTCGCTTGTGGTTAACAGCAGAAGCACACCTTAAATTTACACCTATATTGTTACAAACAAGTTTGAAAGTTACATATGAAGTAATGTTTCATTAGCATTATCAGTAGTTACTTTAATTTTTAAATAAATTTCAGTCGCCTCCCGGAATCAAGAAAAATTTACTTCGAACTTACGATGGTTGGACGCCGGAATTTGTAGGCCGAAAAGGAAATATTACTCGCTCTCATGCTTTATTTGCTCTAGCTTGGTTTAATACTGTTGTGCAGGAAAGGCGAAACTTCATCCCACAAGTATTCCTTTGGTAGCACATTGAATGTACACAATAACGAAACTTGAAATTTTTCTTCTGCAGGGGTGGACCAAATTTTATGAGTTTGGCTTGTCAGATTTACGAGCTGGTGCTGATATTATTGACAGAATGTGCAAAACCGAAGGTAATTATTTCAAACGTTTAAATATTTGTTTAAAAATATAATGGCATTAATTTAGCTGTGCAATGGGAGTTTATTCGTGGCTTATTCGAACAAGCAATTTATGGTGGAAGAGTTGATAACACATTCGATCTTCGTGTCATGACATCGTATTTGAACCAGTTTTTTAATTCAACCGTTTTAAATAAAAATCGAGTTAGTTTTGGACCCGATATCAATTTGCCGAGCTCTGCAAATTTTAAAGTACATAACTACTTTTTAATAAATTCGCATTGAAATTGAAAATAATTTCTTTTTGAAGGATTATATCGACATAATTGATCGATTTTCCGAGGAAGATAACCCAAAATATTTTGGTCTAGCAGCAAATATTGATAGATCAGCCCAGAGGACAGTCGCAAATCAAGTGATAAATCAATTGCGAATTGTGATGAGATCAACGGAAGCTGCTAGTAAATTTGATCGGGATGAATGGCAAACTCAACTCTCACCGATTTTGAATTTATGGAAAAAATTAAATCAGGTATTAACTCATTCAACTGCAAGAGATCTTAATATAAATTACTTTCTCACATTTTCAGTCATCTCAAATAGTCCGAATGCCACTACCACAACCAATTGATAAATCTGGAAAAGACATTCCTGTCGAATCGTTTGTACGTTTGGAGTATTACAATGCAGTTGCATTAGTACAGTATGTGCATGCATCATTGGCCACCCTAAGTAAAGTTATCCGAGGCAATATTTTAGTCACACCAGATATTAAAGGTTTAGCTGGATCCTTATTGCAGCAGCAGGTACTTGAAAAGTCAATTAAGAATAATTCCTAAAGCTAATTGTGGTTGAAATATGTGTAGACGCCTGATAGTTGGCAAAAACAATGGGAAGGTCCTGAGGATCCTTTGCAATATTTGCGGGGGCTGATGTCACGTGCAATAGCAATTGAAAAGTGGGTTCAAAAAATGGAAGCAGGAGCTTTGTTGAAGGATGTGTTAGATTTGGCTGATTTATTCCGACCTGATACGTTTCTAAATGCTTTACGGCAACAAACGGCGAGGGAGATGAGTACTATGATGGATAAGTTAACTTTTGTGTCTAATTGGAATGGAAACGTACCCAATTCCAAGTTAACTATTAAAATTGGGGGATTATTACTAGAAGGTTGTTTATTTGATGGAAATAAACTATCAGATGCTCAAGCTGATTCGCCAAGTGTCACATCTATTCCGCCATGCACTGTTGCGTGGGTTCCTAAGGTTTGATAAAAGTCTACGTGTTTCTGTCTTGTAGTATTAATAACTGGTTTTATACTTTTTAGAGTTCAGAAACTTTATCTCGGAGTGACATAATATCTTTACCAGTGTATTATACAAGTGATCGCGAAAAGATAGTGACCTGTTTAGACGTTCCTTGTGAATCAGATCACAAGTGGATCCAATGTGGAGCAGCATTATTTTTGAAAACCTTTTGAAACCAATATTGAACGGTCGGAAGACTAATTAAGATAACTATGTAAAAGCTAACCATTTCTATGTATGCACTATTATAAATAAATGTAATATCATCGAACACAGAAATTTCTACCTTTGAAAATGCAGAATTACGTCCATGAAGGTCGAGATCGATTCGTCAAGAATTGATATCACTTAATTTTTGATTGAACACAACATTGCAGTTGTAAAAAGTTAATTACAACATAGTCCCCAAACTTTTTGATTCTTGTACGTTTGGACATGCTCGAGATAGTATTTAAATACCATAGGACTCTATCATCGCAGATATTTGCAAGTGAATACCTATCCAACAAATATGTCTCTATGTGATATTAGGAAAAGGTGTGTTACGGTACCCAAGATACAACCAAGGATGTATATATACATCCTTTCCTTGATTTAACCAAAGTTAGAAGTATTGCATTAAGTAATGCTAAATAAAGCTCTGCGTCAATTAAAGTACTTAACTTAAAAAAAAAAACGTTTCTCCTAATTAAAAAATTAGTAAATAAAAAAAAAAATAAATCTTACCTTTAAGCTGAACCTCAAGGATTGGTGGTGGTTCCAAAAATTTACCATTTTCGTTCAAGCTTCGAAAAAATTGGATGAATGTGATCGCACTCTCCGGCTACGCGAAATTCTAGTTCAGGGGGCAAAATTTCTATTAAATTAAGTTAAATTAGGTAAATTAAGGTAGTAATATAACGTACTCTTGTGTAACCTAGTTTTCAATCATTCCGCCATCCGTTCTGAATCGCCTTTTCTCCGAACCCCATTTCACACGGACGGAGACAGGACGGAGCCATAATTAAAGTTTTACGGAGTTTCTCAGGGGTCACGCTCAAATTCGCTTCATTTATCATATTTCTGCTTAGTTTTTAATTTTTTGAACACAAAATTTGTGACTTGATAATAACTATAAAAACATCGTTTCTCTCAAATTTTAAATTAGTATTTAAATACCATTTTACGACATAATAAAATTTTATCTATTCACATTCCTTCAACTATTCCTGAAAAATAAATATCATTTTTTTAATCAAATAATCCAAAAAAAATAAACCAACGATGGCTCTAAGAAGTGAATGTCCCAATCCTACTGCCCAAGACTAAAGAGAAAGAAAAAAAGTGAGGCTTAACATGCCAAGGACAATATGATAATACTAAGCCAAAATCAGTAAAAACCAAATGCAAACCTGCAAAACCTGAAAAAACCAAACCAAAAGTTATTAAATCAATTCCATTTCGCTTCTCCAAGCAGGCTAAGAGACCCCTCAGACCACATCCATGGTATGCTGCAACCTGGTGTCAAATGTCTGAAGTTCTGATATTGTGTTTAGCAAAATCTAAAAATTTATATCTTATAAACCATAATGAGGGGAGTCGTGAAACTTTTTGGGAATATAGTTTAGTATGCCCTCTTTCTTAGAAAAAAGTTACAACTCTCTACTGCGTCCCCAATATGTAATTTTTGGCATCTAAGTTTTGTAGTAATGAATTATAAAATGTAAATTTTTATATCTTATAAACTATAAGAGTGGGAAGAATAAAGTTTAAGGGAACGTAGTTTAGTATGCCGTCTTCGAAAAAGTTATAACGTTCTAGGTGAGTTCTCATTATTTTATTTCATTTATCATCCTAGCTTCTGGAAACACTGATATACAGATAAATATGCCATTGCTTTGACTATGTATGAAAAAAGTTTAGATGAAATAAAAACTATAAAGGAAAATAAAGAGTTTTAAAAAATTTTTCAATCCTGTGTCGTAATTTTATTACTTGCCACTAGATAGCGCAATTGTGGCGTTCCCTTCAAAAATATCGAGCATGGTGGCATGGTTGAAACTCTCTGGCGGTGTTCATTCCTGTGCAATAAAATGTCTGTGTTAGCTAGTTGTAAGCCTTTAGCAAGGGTTGTAAATCGACAAATCAGATCCTTCTCGTCATTAGAACGTTCTTTGGTTAAAAGTAGATTCGCTAACTTATGAATATTCTCGTGTATTTACGTTTCTTGTCACGATTAATTTTTAGATGCATTCACGAAACAATGTTACAGCAAAGAAAATTTACAACTTCACGGACCAAATAAAATGTGCAGATATTTTTTTAGCCCACCGGTTCCTGGTAAAGAACTACGACATCTCGTAATACGAGCAGTGTCAATAGGAAGTGTTGGACTTGCACTAACCGGAGGAGCGTTCTATGTAAATAATAAAAACAATGATAAGTAATTCGAATTTACTTCAAAATTATTGTGTGACATTTCAGGCATACAAATCAGTTACACTTGACGAGTTTAATCCACTACGTTGGAAAAACAAAATAGATGAAAAGGAACCAGAAATACCAGACTCCAAAACTAAACAACATTCAAATTTAGGAATGCGTAAGTAAAAGAGTAAACAATAATTCAATCTTATTAATAGATAGTAAATTAATTTCAGCTAATGTTAGTGCAGCTTATCGAACTTCACAGACACCACCAAGTTTTGCTCCTTATTTGATCATCGGTGGTGGAACATCGGCATTTGCCGCCTTTCGTTCGATTCGATCCAATGATCCTCAAGCGAAAGTTTTAGTAATCACCGAAGAACAACATTTTCCTTACATGCGCCCACCATTATCAAAGGAATTGTGGTTTGCGGATGATCCAAAAACTCCGAAGACTTTGAAGTTCAAGCAATGGAATGGAAAAGAAAGGAGGTATTTTTAAACCATTAGGAAATTATTAATTGATACTCGCAGAGTGCGATAAAAGGCATAATGAATCAATATAACTTATTAAATCTTGTATGTTTTTTTCATGTCAGTATAAAATTTTAAAAATTCATTATGTTTGAGTTGTAAAAATATTTTTCAGTTTATTTCTGGAACAAGACGATTTTTATGTACTTCCGTATGAGTTGGAAAGTAAAGAAAATGGGGGCGTTGCGGTTTTGAGGGGTCGAAAGGTCACAAAAATAGATCCTTATACAGCAAAAGTCACCTTAGATAACAGCGTCGAAATAGGATACGATAAATGTCTCATTGCGACTGGTAAAATTGCAAAATATTTCTTTTAAGATATCAGTTTTAATGGCTACAATTTCTAGGTGGCAGCCCAAGGAATCTACCTCTGTTTGACGATGCTCCTAAACCGTTAAAAGAACGTATCTCTGTTTTCAGAAATGTAAATGTACTTCTATATTTGAATGCGCATTTTGTAGAAATGGTTATTTTTTTTTCAGATTGATCATTTTCGAGATGTGGAAAAATTACTGAAGAAAGTGAGTTCCATTACCGTTATAGGCGGGGGATTTTTAGGAAGTGAATTGGCTTGTGCCTTTGGAAGGCGAAGTAAAAAATTAGGCTTTGAAGTTCATCAAGTTTTTCCGGAAGTTGGCAATATGGGCCAAATATTGCCTGAATACCTAAGTAAATGGGCAACAGAGAAAGTTAAAATAGGTACTTCAAAATAAAATTAATTGAAATTGCTGGATATTTACTGGATTCTATTTAATTTAGAGGGAGTCAAAGTTCACACCGATGTCAATGTTATTGGAGCATGTCTAACCAATAAAAATAGAGTTTTACTAAGACTCAGTGACGGAGAAGAGGTGCACAATTCCGTCTTTCAATTTTAAACTTTTTTAATTCATACAATTTCCATTTTACAGGTTGAAACGGATCATGTGGTCGTTGCTGCTGGCTTAAAGCCTAATACCGAACTTGCAAAACTTGCTGGCTTAGAAGTTGACCGTTTTCTTGGCGGCTATGTAGTTAATTCTGAATTAGAAGCGCGGTCTAACATTTGGGTAGCCGGAGATGCTGCATGTTTTTATGATCCTCAGTTGGGGAGACGAAGAGTTGAACATCATGATCACGCAGTGGTTAGTGGAAGACTAGCGGGTCTTAACATGACTGGTGCCAAAAAACCATACAGCCATCAATCGATGTTCTGGTAATGGGAGCTTGATGTAATAAAAGATAAATGTTTAAATCATTTTGATGCCGTTAGGTCCGATTTGGGTCCTGATGTTGGATACGAAGCGATAGGGGTTGTTGATTCTACACTTCCTACAGTTGGTGTTTTTGCCAAAGCAACGGAAAAAGACACCCCTAAAAGTGTTGTTGACGAAACTGGAGAAAGCATTCGATCGGAGACGGAGTTGGTAATATTATTGGAATAAGGTGCTATTTATTTTTTTCGGCAATATCATTTGTTGTACATCGTAGAGAGCACCAGAAACGGTTCCCACCACTTTAGAAGCTAAACCACCGAAACGTGGAGAAGAGTATGGGAAGGGCATTGTTTTCTATTTGAAAGATGACATCATAGTTGGCATTCTTCTTTGGAATGTGTTTAACAGAATGGCAGTTGCACGTAAAGTAAGCAGAAGCAGATTGTAATGATGCATCGTGGAATTAATTTTTTTTTGGTTGTTTTAAGGTTCTGAAGGAGGGAAGAAAATTTGATGATCTGAATGAAGTTGCAAAATTATTCAATATTCACGAGGATGACAAAGCCCCATGAATGAATTTTACTTAGACGTATTCCAGCCAAACTTTAAATGCAGAAGTTGCATAATCGGCAATTCTGATTTATTGGGCAAAATGAGACTAATTGTTTAGTAAATTTGAATTTTTTTTTTAATGAATTAAAAACTTTCAGTTACACTTATCTGTTTACAGTGATTAAATTTTGCATTGAAGTTGACAGGGTTGAATTATATTTTCCAGATAAATAACTTAGATACGGTAGATAAGTTTTAAGTTTGAACCCATGAAGTGGTTCTTCCAACAAGTACAAATTCAATTCCATCTTTTGCGCGCGTGTTAAGATTTCTTCTTGTAAATGTGATAAGATTGCAATTAAATAGAAAACTATTTGATTTGGACCATGGAGCACACACAGTACAACGAAATTGCAAATCTCGGGCCAATCTAAATAATTCCAGAAGCACTGCCGCAACCATAAATAACAAATATGTGGAATGGATGCTGAAGCCATCTGTAAAATATTAGATGATCAGAGCAAACCAAAAACAAAACAATGAATTTAAAAAAAAAATTCTATTAGTACATTGAATGCAGAATATACGTATGGCAACTCATCCGCTGCAATTTCTTCAACTGAATGACTGATCCAAGTCCATACAACATCATTAGAATTTCTAATTACTTGGACACTAATGCCACAATTGTCGGGAGTTGATAACCACCGCAAATCGGTGCGTTCAGAATTCTGGATGCGTGCTAGAAATTTCATAGCCAGTGGTTTATTTGCTCGACTGATTAAAAATATTGTTGCAGCAAACCAAGGAAACGCTGAAGATTTAGTAACCTATAGATTATTTCAATAAATAAGATCTTGTTTAGGGTGTGTAAATTCAATGTCTTACAGAGGTTGCTTCAACAAAAGTGTCTCTACAAATTGCTAAAAATTCTGTTAGATCTCGTTCACTTTTTTCATTGACTACACCGAGATAATATCCGTACCTGCATAAAAAAATGTAATTTTAAAGTGTTTATGATACAGTAAGGCAATTAAATGCAACCTCATTGTTAATTCGATTCCACGTTTGTATATTGAACTAATTTCCAAATTGATTAAAATCGGCAACAACTGAGGAGTATTTGGTGTATTGGATTGCGATACTTGAAGGCATTTTTCCATTGCAAGAAAAAAAACAGTCTCCTGCCCACAAATTTGGAAACTTAAAATATTTGATGCGAGTTTAAATTCTATTTTAACTTACACTGTGCAAACCTTTGTTTAACGTTTCCTTAAATGCCTGAGCACATAAGTGTAACCACAAGTCATAACGCAATTCATTTTCCTTAATACTTGTTATAAAGGCTGCCAAAGGATTAACGTGCTCATCCATGTCTTCGTCTTCCCTATAATGGGGAACATAATAATCAGACGAAGTTGTGTCATCCAAGATAGGATAAATTAGATGAGATCCATACTAAAATATAATGGTTATTATTAATTACAAAATTTTAAAACTCAATTTAATAAATACCTGCGACAAAGTTTTAATGGGCGAAATTTTCTCGCTTGGCCCTCCCACGCTCATTGATTTGACTAGTAAATTGTGTCTTGCAACTGATATTTCATTTATAACCACTTTCTCAGTTTCTTGGGATTTATCATTTTCTTGCATTGCTAAAATTTCGTCCTGATAATTGAAATGGGTTTGCAACAGAAGAGATGAATCCAAACTGCTAACTACGCCGCTAAGAACTTTTAGCCTCATTAACTCAAACGTCTCCCAGTTAAAAATATCTCGCGGATTTAATTTTTTCGGTAAAAGTACACAACTCAAAAGATCTCGAAGGGAATACGGTGGCCAATTTAAACGTGCTGAAGAATCTAAAACTCGTGGCATTGCTAGAGCTGATATTGCTGAAAATGAACTTAAGTAAGATAATAACTGATCCACTTGAAGCTGAATTTTTCTTTCACTGTCGTCTATTGAGAGAACGTTGCAATCGTCATTTTCATGTTCACATAACTTCCATAAATTAGACACAGACGAGCAGAAATAGTCACTCTCATCGAGCGATAAAATTCCTTCTTGGACGGTTGATGCGCGAAGCAGTAAATCACTGGTTGTTTCAAATTCAAACGGCTATTAAAGAGAATCATTTTGATTAATCTGACTTTGCTCATTACATTTGAAGACTCACCGTGAAAGACGATGGGGAATTGTGAACAAGGCAATAAACACATTCTTCAATAGCTCCAATCTCTTGTAGCTTAAGAAGCCCTTTTGGCGTTGCAAATAAGTAGGCAAGAAATCTGAGATAGAATTCTGGTAATGTTGCACCTTGACTTTCAGCAACAGATGTCCCAGACATTGCCCAAGGATTTTTCCCCGATGATTTCCATGCAGAATATAACAAATTGGGCATTTGAGAGAACACAAACTGGTCAACAGTCTTATGACTAATGTAAACGTAAGCACAAAGTCTGATGAACTGAAGTTTCAATTCTGGGGAAAATTTTTGTTTTTTATCTGAATTCCACAGCAAATTCTCCAATAGCTTTTGAGTGAATTTTTGAATGATTTTACAAATGTTACTTTGCAGGAAAAATGGAGCCGAGTTTATATTTTTCCCGTAATGAGTTAGTAAGTTGCAACTTATTAATAAAGAGTTTTCTGAGACAGTTGTGGGTTTGGATTGGGAATACTCGTCCAAGCATTGAAGAATAGGAGCTGCAACATTCAAGATTATATCCTCGTTTAACATGAGACTATTGGACTCATTTGTTATAAGTTGTTGACACATTCTAGCAATGCAATGACCCAAACAATACTTTTTTACATTAGCTAAACTACATGTGCACAAAACAAAAAGGTTATTGATTAAAAATATTAACAAATCTCGAGAGGTTAGAATTTTATCGTCTAATTTATATGTCATGTGTTCTTGGTATTGAAAGAATAGGGAAAGAATATTAAGTGAACTATAAGTGAAAATATACTCTAGCATGCTTTTGTCATAATAAAAATGAGATGTGTTTTTAAATTTTTCCACAGTTATAGTACCGTGCAGATATGAGTGCAATTTTTTTGTGAGAAAATCTGTTAATTTACTCCAGTTTAATTTTTCTAACCAAACTTTCTGTCCATGACTAGTTTTAAACCATTTATGTAAAAACTGAGCATCGGGATCTAGAATTGCAAAAATATGTAAAGGTGTTACAAGATTTTTTGGTTTGGTGATTTGAAGTAAATTAAAACATTTATTTGACATCATGCGAATGTCGTTGTGAGGTAAACGGATCCAGTTTTCAACAATGTTCATTTGACATCGGTGTAACAAGCGAAATATAAGTAATAAAGTTTGATGACCTGGATTACTTAATAAAATTCCCTGATTCAAAATAGGAATTAATTTTGTGTTTGGATTAAATTCTGCTTTAACTGTGTCTAACAAGTGAATGAACATTGTTTTCACTGCAAAGTTTTGCGATGAAGCTAACATTTTGGAATAAAATTGAAGACCAAGCTTTGCAAACTGAGAATTGTAACTTAATATGGCGTCTTTTAAGATTGGGAATAATTTTTCTGCTGATGACTGATCAAGAAATTGGGGGTTTAATTTTCTTGACAGTTGAGCTAGTGCACTGATTCTATCTTCAATATCGTTAGAATCGCTACACTTTTCTAACATTTCTTCAAACTGATCAAATTTTAGAAATTGAAAATTACTGAATGAAAATGAGTCATTTAGCGAATCAACATCGCTTAATGAAACTACACTTTGACGTTGTTTTAAGCTTGTTTTTTTAGCGGTTAGTTCTAATGATTTCAATTCAACACGAAAATTTTTCTGCAGTTTTTCGGTTAATTTGTCGACTTCTTCGGAAAATTCTTTTTCTAATAAGATGTAATTTCCAGATGATATAATTCTTTTGGCAACCTGATCAGTTACAAGTTCATATGTTTTATCACTTAGATGTCTATTTTGATTCAATATTTCTTCAATTTCACAAGTGACATTTTCTCTCAGTTCATTTTCTAACTTTTCTGTAATTTCGGTTGCGAATGAGAGGGAGCTTCCTGCTTCATTTGATTTCTCTCCATTTTGCAATTTATCATTAATGTCACGCATCATTTCATCTTCTGTTAAATACGGAGCTGCTTTTATAATTGGATCTAACTTGCGTAATAGTTTTCCTACAATATTGGCTAGGAAAACGTCGTTCTTTTCAGCCATAGCGGCGAAAGCAAACGCTCACGAAAGGATGTCAACAAACCGCCATTTTGTCTTACTACGAGAATGTGTGAGGACCATCTTGCATTTCTTTTATAATTAGTATATAGTTTAACCTATCTCTGGAAACCATTTTATATTGTGTTATATTATATTATATTACAAGGTAGCAAAACTCGACCATTCAAAGTTATAAAATGAATGCGTTATCAATTACAATTAATTGTGGATAAATTATAGCCATAGAAATAGTTTAAATTATACACTCTGCATTATTTTAAAACACGGTAGAGCACATTGAATTGAAAAAACGCATTAATTTTGTGCTTCTTTTGACTGCAGTTCAGTTAGGTAGAGCATATTTAATCATTACGGAAGCTTGGTTGTGACTGTAGTTACCCCCTGATGAGTTACACCGAGAGCATTTAGAAACACAGTGCGTGAATGCACTGTAACCTCTTTGCGCAGTCTTTTCTTTAATAAAATAAACTTTTTTCCTTGAAACTTGGTATAGCATTTCCTCTCGATCAATAATAAAGTTTCCAACCATCATTTTAATAACGCTTAAATTAAAAATTACCCAGTCTAATAATCGATGGACTTTCAAATACCTGCAACTCAGCATGAATATGACGAAAATGTTCTTTCCTAAATTTATTTTTGTAAAAAAAATTTTTTTTCTTATTTGGATAGCTGGATATTTTTTATGAACTTTGTATTGTCGCGTGTAATTAATAAGCTATTCCTGTGGACCAGTTATTAAATGGCATTTAATATTTTCAGGTTTTCCTGTTTTTCAAATTTTTATTATCTAATTCGGACTTATTGAGGATGAATTTATAGTCGATGAACTGTAAACAAAAGAGATGCATGAAGCCGGGAAATAAAATGTTTAAAAAGTAATAAGCAAATCCGTGACTGGCGTGCTGCATCACTATTGGGTAAAAATATGACAAATGTTATTACTACACAGATGTTTTCAAGTGAACAAATCAACAAATCAACTCCAGAATTTAGTCGCAACAACACCGTCATCGAGTAAAGGTAAGCAAACTGGTCTATGCATACACCTGAAAGAATATTCTTATTATGGCAAAGTTTTTTTTTTATCAGATTTTTATTTCAATAGTAGTAGTAATACCAAGAGTATATAGAAATAACAAATGTTATTTCTATATACTCTTGGTAATACCATATACAAGTATTGAAAAGTTTTATATTTATTAAATCCTTCCATTAATTTAATTTTTTGATATTGTTCTTTGCTCAATAGAACCAAACTCGTCGTAAGTATTTTTACGTATATGAAAAGTTTACTTCAGTCTTAATCAGCAATGAGCGCTGGGAAGGAGGGAGGGGGGGGCATGAAAATTTATTCTTGTCCTCTCCTAAGCTCAACTGTCAGTCAAAAAAAACTCTTTCAAGTTAATGAAACATTGGAAAAGAGAACCATTCATCCTGTTTCTTCAGTTCAATAAAGAATTAATCAGATGTTGTTATGCAGTTTTTTTTTTTTATTATGTTGTCTTTAATATAAAAATTTTATGAAAAAAGATAATATTATTTTTTTTTTTAGTTTTCCAAAACTAGTTAAAACAGAAGTGTATTTATTTTTGCGAATGCTTCTTATGTTATTTGTCTCTTTGCAGGATAAAATGCAACAGTTCTTAAACTATCCTTTGGTTTGCGCAAGTTTTACGATATACGAACATTTTAATTGAATTTTGTTCGTTGTCGTTGAAACTTGGGTTAAACAAAGTTTTCCTCTATTTTTCTATTGTTTTACCAGCAATTTCCATTCCCATAAAAAAAAAAACAAAAAAAAAACCTCATTGAAACAAACACCTGTCCCCCAACAGGTGCACAGAATAATAACAAAAGGCTTGGATGACATTTCATTGAATAATATGCAGTTACGTATCATCCTTGCAAAAAAAAAAATTGTGTGGGCTTTTTTTTTTGCAGCTGTGCGACAGGACGAGGCCAAATGGAGCTGCAAATGATTTCCTGGTCGGTTTTATCGTTTTGCTGTTTATTAAATAGACGCTTATTCAATTGAAAAAATGTATTATTCCCCATTTCCGGAATTTAAAATGTTTACAATGGGGAAAAGTTTGGAATGATCATTTTAATTTGAAGCGAAACGCTTGATCTTTATCTTTAGTAAATGTGAAGTTATGTTTAATGGGAATGATGAGCATGTGTAAAAGAACAAAGTTATCTCTATATTTTGATAATTCTGTGCAAATATTGTAATATACGAAATAATATTTGAATAAATATAGTCTTGAATTTTATATGAAAGTTATCTTTTTACAAATATTGTTTGACAAATCGTTGGACATTCTTTTAAATTTATACCCGTGCTCTCCGCAATGTTACTTGCACTCTTTTCTTTGAAAAACTTGTTATATTTTAGTTTAAGGATAGTTTATATAAAAAAAATTATAAAACTGAAAATAGCAAATATGTTATTAAATTGGACCAGGAAGGAAATCAGTTTGTTACGGAGATGAGGAAGGTTGCATCGATTGTGTTATAGTTTTCCTGATTTCTTAGCTTTCCTCTATAAATGTTTTTCTGTTCTATTTAAAAACTAATAATTTAATATTCCTAAAAATTAATAATATTTAAACTATATTGAAACAAGCACAAATATTTAAGCTAAACCAAATATCATACCTGAAACATATTTATTCTGCAAGGAAGTTCAAAACATTTTACCGCCAGGTAGCGTCACTCTACACACACCATCCACATTTTAAATTTATCTTTCGTATCATGTCTACCTCGTGTTTCCTGTAGCACGTTCTCCTTTTGGTAATAATATATCAGAAATCTGAATTAATTATAAATGACTTTGTTTCGACTATTTAGTTCCTTTAGTAAAATACCACATTCAATTTCGGCCATACCTGGTACTTTAAATTTTAAGAAGCCACGTGTAATTATTCAAAAGTGTTTGCAGCATACCAAAATGATTGAAAATGACAGCGTAAATCAAACAGAACATGGACACAGAAAATTCTACGATATTTCTTCGGTGTACAATGAAAAATCGAGAAATAAATCGTTTAAAAATAAGCAAAAATTGACGGACACTGACAAGCTAATTGAATACGTAAGAAATAATGTTATTGGAAAAAATTATGAGTTTTTGGGCCCTTATGGAAGAAGAAAAGGTATGCTTTAAAATCTAATAAATTGATCAGTCGTTAAATCTTATTTTATCGTCATCATAGTTGTTTATTGCGATTACACGGCCTCGGGAAGGTAAGCGAAATATTTTTAATTTAATACAGAATGGTCTTAATTTAATTGTTTCTACAGATCCTTGCAGTTTATTGAAAATTTTATTCAAAATGAAGTTTTACCAGTATACGGAAATACGCACACGACCACCACAGTCACTTCTCTACAAACAACCTTATTTCGACACGAAGGCAGAGATATTATTAGAAATTCTGTAAATGCCAGTGAACATGATGCCATCATTTTCACCGGAAGTGGTTGTACTAGCGCAATCCATAAATTAATTCATGTTATGAAATTAGAGAAGCCTCCTGTAGGTACTCTTCAAGAATGTCAATCTATATGCAGAATTCAGTTTTAGAATTTTTCAGATTATATTTGTAAGCCCCTACGAACATCACTCCAATCTTCTTCCATGGCGAGAAATTTGTAAGGAATTAATAAGAATTAAAGAAGATAAAAATGGACTTGTTGATTTCGACGATTTAGAGCTGAACCTAAAAGTAATTAACTTCATTATGTTTTTTGTGTTAAACCTTATATTAATTTTTGTATTTAGAAATATCAGGGATTAGGTCATCCACTAATAGGTTGCTTTTCAGCCGCTTCTAATATAACTGGAACTTTAGTGGATGACAAATTGATTACAATTCTTCTTCATAAATATAATGCAGTTGCAGTTTGGGATTACGCGACTGCAGCACCTTACATCTCAATTGACATGAATCCTGTAATAACTGGGTAAATTGTAAAGTCAGATATGTTTTTGAAAAATGTGTTCATTTCGGTTTACTTTTAGACCTGATCAAGGACTTGTTTATAAAGACGCAATTGTAATATCACCTCATAAATTTATAGGTGGTACTGGTACGCCAGGTAAAAGAAAAGTGCTACATCTTTTAGGGCAGTTATAACTGGAAATTGAAAATTGCAGGTGTACTCGTAGCTAAAAAAAAATTATTTCGTAATCCGATTCCATCAAACGGTGGCGGTGGATCGGTGTTTTTTGTTAGCCGGGATGATCACAGATATCTAAAAGAACCTGAGATGAGAGAAGAAGGTGGAACACCAGACATTGTTGGAGCTATTAGGGCTGGACTTGTATTTCAATTAAAAGAATCGATAAGTTCAGATGTAATTATGAAAAAAGAAAATGAATTTTATAATTTAGCCCTATCAGTTTGGAGAAAAGTGCCAAACTTGATTCTTCTCGGCAGTCAATTTGTTGAGCGTGTAGCGATATTTTCCTTCATCATTCGACATCCGCAGACTAAGTTATATTTACATCACAATTTCGTTTGTGCGGTTTTGAATGATTTATTTGGCATTCAAGCTCGTGGAGGATGTGCTTGTGCAGGACCTTATGCTCTCGACCTTCTGGGTATCGATGAGGCTTTAAGTCAAAGATTTGAAAACACTCTTTTGGAAGACAGGTAGTTTAAGTGTTTTGATATATTTGTTAATAGTTTTTTGATTTGTGTATTTATTGCAGCAAACTGGACCGCACGCATTTACGGCGATATAAAGAATATTCCAGTCATGAAGTATTGAGGTTATTACTTTGTATTACTATCAATCATAATAGTCACAAAATGGTTTCTTTTCAGACCCGGCTTTATTCGTCTTAATTTTTCTTACTTCATGCATTTAGCCCAAGCTGAGTTTGTGATTAAAGCAGTTACTATGGTTGCTGAAGATGGCTGGAAGTTATTACCTCAATATAATTTTAATCCCGAAACTGGAGAATGGCGTCATAAAAATCATCAAGTGCGCTATTTTTTCTTTGTGTTTATTAGGTAGTTCTCAATAACATTCTTTTGAAGGTTTTCAAAGAACGAAAATGGCTTGGCTTCATTAACTACTCATCAGGTGAAATGAAATATTCACAACCGTATGAAGAAAAAGGCTCACCTGCCCCAAACGATGAAACTGTGAGAATTTCCATTACCTTTATAAATGGGCATTTATTTATTGTTAAATTTTAATAGAGTTGCTTAGCTGAAGCACGGCGTGTATTTGATAACGCCGGAAAAGCAGCGAGCAGAGTTGCTCTTAGCGATCAACAGAAAATTTTTTCTGATGAAGGGGCAAGTTTACGTTGGTTCCTCCTGCCGAGTGAATCATATTCATTCTTGACAAGTGTTAAAATCGATGCTCCGAAACCTTTATTTACTCCCAAAATTTACGAGTAAGAAAGAAAGTTTTAAGTTTTAAACATTCTCAAAATTTAATATTTTTATATTAGATTTTTCAGAGACAAATCATGTGAAGAATGTCCGATCACTCAATCTGAATCAGAATCAATTCTCATATGCTCATTCAGTCGTTCTCGTCCTATCATTGATAACAGCAACTGGTGTTTGCCATCAAAAAATTTAATAAAACCCTCTGTACAGGCTATCGAAGAATTTAATATGATTGACAATGGAGACAGAATTTTAGTCTGTTTATCTGGAGGCAAGGATTCTCTATCATTGCTTCACGTTTTACATCAGTATCAATACATGGCAAAATCTAAAGGCATCTGTTTTGACTTGGGTGCTGTTACAGTCGATCCGAAGTCAGAAGCTTACGATCCAAGTTCACTTAAAAGTTATTTAAGTAGTCTTGAAGTTCCGTATTTTTATGAAGAACAAGGTACAGTTTAATTGTGTATAACTTGATTATTATTATTAATGACAAGAAATCTTGCAGGCATTTTACCTCAAGCTGCCACAATTCCACAGCTCGAATCCATTTGCAGCTTTTGTAGTCGTTTGAAACGAGGAAGGCTGTACGCATGTGCTCGAAGAGAGAAATACAACGTTCTTGCCTTCGGGCAACATTTAGACGATTTAGCTGAAACGTAAATTTTGAAATTTATGACTCGGCTTGTGGTTAAAATAATTGATTTGTATCAATTTTGCAGATTTTTGATGTCCGTTTTTCATAATGGCCGTTTGAGAACTATGAAAGCCAAATACATTGTCAAGTGAGAATGTGTTAAAACGTCCTTGAAAAATAGTTTTAATTGTTTTGTTGTGTAGGGAAGGAGATTTAAAGGTTATCCGTCCGTTCGTTTATGTAAGAGAAAAAAATACAAGGCTCTTTGCTGAGCGAATGAAGCTTCCCGTAATCACGGAAAACTGTCCAGCTTGTTTCGAGGCTCCAAAAGTAATTTATAAGATGACTTTTACTGTTTTATTGCTAACTCGTTTTGTTGTTTGCAGGAAAGACACAGAACCAAACAACTGCTAGCCCAACAAGAAATTTTATTTCCTCGCTTATTTTGGAGTTTGCGTTCAGCTTTACATCCATTAATGGCAATCGATCGATGCGGCGTTGAAGGTGAAAATTTGATCATGAATGCTCTTAAAACTATGAGCCTTGAAAACGATGTATTCAAGAAATAAAATTCAAAGTATGTAGGCAAATGGTTTTTATTTTTTCATATTTTTTTGGAGGGTTAGAAGAATTTGACGGATTTTTTTTTTCTTTTTATGCACATTGATAGTTGATAATAATAATAATCACATTTCAAAAGAGCTGCTTTCTAGCATTTTCGAATTATTTTGTTTGCACTAATCCAAA
>JAQGAS010000308.1:0-62401 GCA_034686365.1 Pachymerium ferrugineum | reverse complement strand
CTAAAATAAAAGTTTTAAGCGAGTTATACCCGGATATACCGCTATAGCGCGACATTCACAAATATTCATCCTCAATTTCTAATTGGTTTTTGTACTAAAGACCCAAGCTAAGCTAGACAGCATCTCGTAACTTCCGGTTAAGTCACTGACATTGATAAATTCCACTTCAACTTCTAACAGAATCCTTACGGGGCCACCAAATCAAACCACAATGCCACCACTATAACAAATGTTAATCAACCCTTATAATAAAATGATAAATATACAAAAAAAATTTTCAAAACAGACTCATTTTTTCTTTTCATATACAAAAATGACTGTTTTGTAGCAGAAATATTAATCTATCTAAAAAATGAATTCGTATACTCCTACAATAAGAATATACAAATCTTATTCAACTAATATTAGCATAATCGTAATTTAAAAAAAAATTAGGTGGATGTATTATATTTGTCCTCTTACAATTTTCATTTAAGGATAACTACTAAGCATTTTGGACAGGATTGTAGAAAAGCATTTAATAATCTTGACGGCTACACCAAACAAAGATTCAAGAGGCGAAAAATTTAATTATTTTTCGTTTTCGGCCAATAAGTAACTAACGAAAATATTAAGTCGTACGATATTCTTTCCACAACCATTCCTTCCTCAAAGAAGTTAGGGAATGAAATGTACTCCTGCACCGTGGAAACGAGTTGATTGAAAATATATCTATGCTTCGGAGAGCTTTGCAAAATACCACAATACCAATTGTACACTAGTTGTGCACCAACTTCTGGGTGCCCAGAATATTACGCGCTCTATCGTTGGGCGAAGTTTCTGTGGAGGGTGTCTCGATGCCAAACATCGACTTCCCCACAGTAAACTCGTAAATTAGTGGAAAACAATTTGTTATTATATAATGCATTAGTGTGTTCCTGAAATATGTTAAGCGCAACTTTCTGTAATCTTTTCAACAGTTCTTCAAAATAATGCAAGAGAAACTTCACACGACGGCGCAGTCGCTGCGTTGTATACGAGGTTGTATACCTTAACTTGATGGCGGTTTACATTCGGTGTTGCCATCTGCTAAGTGTTCAGTAAACATAAATGAAATTTTCATTGACGCAAAGGAGAAATGAGTACGCCTGACTCTAATAACTCTTATTTCTTTAAAAAAAATATCAACGGGAGTTAATAGGTGTACCTCTTAAGACGTTCAGGGAGTGGTGCTACCTAATATAAGTAGCTGAACATTCTGATATTGTGTTTAATAGCAAAATGTAAAAATTCATATCTTATAAGCAAGGATGGAACTCACGAAACATTAAGACAATATACTTGAGTATACCTTTTTTCCCAGAAACAGTTTGCAGCCTTCTACGTTTGTTCTCAATTTTTTATTTTTGCCATCTAAATTCTATTCATTCATTCATTGTATTATAGTCCGTCGTCTTACGCTATTTAACTTTTACCTATTTGCATCGGCTGTCCAAGCCCGAATTTTCATATAGCTGCAATTTGGCCCCGGGTAAAAACTTGGGAGGTACAGTACGTAATTGATTATACTTGCATGTCACAAAAAAAATCCAATGATTTGGGTTGCTGTTAAAAAAAAGTTTAGTGTACCATTTAATTATCCTAATAAAAAATAAATCTTACCTAGCAGCAATCTGGTGATTTTTTCCAATCGTGTTATGATTGAACTAAAATTTCGCTGCCACAAGTCAATCTCGTAAAAGTACAATTTAACCTAGTGCTTCTTTAAAGGTTCCAAGTATCCGTTACTATTTTACAAAATCCAGTCTTGGTCTCGCCGGAAACATTTAACTCCTAAAATCAGATGGAAATTAGTAAATTTTAGAACTACACCTGTTAAATGACAAAAAAATAACATAAAGCGTGCAACAATTGCTTAATAAACGTGCTTACAATCACTGGCTTTTGTTACGCTGAATATACTTATACCAACATGGCGGTCCCTTGTCCTATTTACTTCCAGCAATGACAACTCTCAATTGAATTCGATTTAAAACATAGATTGATCCGTAATGGAGAAAAATGAATATCTTAATAAGAAAAAAGTATTTTCATGTGCAAATCACATTAATTTTAGAGAAAATAGAACTAATTTTTTTTCAGGCGTCAACCTTATCTGTGGATGTGGAACCCTTCGTTCCGCGACACCATACAAATCGATCAAGCTGCGAAAATGTTTGCACAACATCCCGAAACGTCCCCAGTCAAAGACCTCAAGGTATTCCGCCATACATAACTAGCTGTTATCCATTTGTCCAAGAAGATCCGTCGGGGTACATTTTAATGTTCCACCGCTAAAGAAAAGTAAAAACATTTTATCATTTAATACTATTTTAGAAGTGATTATAAAAACTCGCCATGGTCGACCTATGTGCCTCCGCAATTCTCGTTTCACTTTTCTGGCCTTCAAGCATCTGCCGCTCAGCGTTGTTCTTATTCGAGGTATCCATCAAGTCAATTGTCTCCACGCTACAACACCGGATTTTACACGCAATTCAAACAGGACAATCACTATACTTGGGATGATAGGGATAGAAATTGGGTAAGATAAAATAAAAAGTATGCAAATAGAACGTTAACTTCATTTCATACATTTTAGACCCGAAATTGGAAGCATCAAGATACCACCAATTACAGGGACCTACAACAACAAGAGTATTATTTTCATTATCCTGATGAACACAAGTATCCACAACAATCTTTTAATTCTTTCAGAACTTATGGGAACAAACCTTTGTACAGAAAATTCAAAAGTTCGAAAGATTCGCAAAAAGATGGTTAGTTGTTATTACTTAATTTAAAAGTTGTTTTTATTAAAACACTAAGCTTTTTTTTAAAAAAAAAAAGGCAGTGAAACAAGCTCGACTGACTTATCTTCGCAGTCTAGTTCTCACACCCGTACTCTTGGAGACTTTTTTCCAAGTATGAAATCAGTAAAAAGAAGTAAATCGCTCCCAAATAGTGCAGCAAAACTTGAATTGCCGAGAGGAAATACTTTTAAAAATAAGCAGATGGATGCTAACGATATTAAAATTAATGAATGGCCTACTCCAAGTGATTTATCCACAGATACGCCACCTAGAAGTCAATACGTATTAAGTACATCTTTGAACAAACGTAAGAGCTTTGCAGATGTTATTAAAACGATGTCAACTGAACCGAAAACATCCCTAGTACAAGTACAAACTAACACAATGTCGTCAGACGAATTAAAATCTTGGAACAAAAATTTCAAACACGATTTAAATGTCTCAAACAAACCACGAGCTGATCTTTTAAGAACTCGTGTTGGAAAAACTACCCAATTCTTCCAGCAGCCAAAGTACTACACTGATATTTCCCCTCGTTATGCAACTAACACAACTTTCCCAACGACATTTAACGAAAATAGTGAAATGCGGGGGTCTGCGTCATGCACTGATATTCGATCATTGTGCAACCCTCGCAGTGAAGTAGTTGATTTGCAAAGAAGAGGATTTAATCGCCCCCTACCTGATAATTTTCCAAAACGTGGAAACCGAACTTCACGTGAAAATGTATTTTATCCTCACTATGAAGAAGAAAAACATTTTTCAATGATTCGACAGCCGATGAACGACAAACCTATGAAGTTTGTACATGACTCAGGGCCAGGTATTAACGCAATGAACTGTGGAGGAAGAAGACCTAACGAAAGACCGATGCAAGACAGCAAAAATTCTGTGTGGCAATATCCTACTCGATTTCGGAACTGGGGTAAAGCCCATCAAGAATGGTCGGTCGACAATCCAAATAAATATTCCAAAGAAAAAACGATTTATCCTATGCGTAGAGATATCAAACCGGGCCCTATTAATAATTTTCAATTGGATTTATCGGATATAATTGAAAATGTTGAGACTGATTTGCAAACTAGTGATGGAGAGTGTACATTCAAAAAAAAGAAACTACCCAAGGAGAAAAACCAGTCTAAAAAAAATCAGCTGGCTGCTGCACAAGGGAAGATGGTACTCTTGAGTCCAGAAATGTATTCCAAGTTAATGGCAGTTACTAATCGTCAAGGGACTCTGAGAGAACGCAATACAAATTCCCGTCTGGATAACGATGATGATTATCCGGAATTTGGAAGCCATTTGAGTAAGGAGTCAACACCGAGACTGAAAAGAGTTGCATCTATCACAGAAGATGATGAATGGAGTGACGTTGATTCGGATTACGATTTGGTAGAAGGGGTTTTAAATTCACCTGGTAGATCTTATAGAACACCGAGAAGTTATAGGGATGCAGCGGCACAGCCGCTATCTTACCATGCAGCTGTAAAACAATCTAAAGACGATGGAGTGAGTGAATTGTAGGAAGTATTTAAAATTTGTTAATGTAGTTTTATGTTAGATAAAAGTAAGGGCATCTCCGGCTTTGGAAAATTCATGTGATATTATAAATGGTAAAAATTGAGGATGGTAAAGTCGCCTATACAAATAAAATGTGAAAAATTCCAGATAGAAAGAAAAGAGGGCAGACAAAACAAAGGTTTAATAGCTGCGCATTTCAAGAAGTAGTGCAACTACGAGGGAAACAAAATAAACCAAAAAAGAACCCTCCAATTCAGTTCAATGTTAATGAAATGCTTCTTCAAAGTGAAGTAAGGTATTTTAGTAATAAGAGTATATTAGATTTTTATTAGTATTTTATTCAGAGAAAGAAAAGAATGAAGAAAGGGAAATTAGGATTTCCTATAAACAAGTGGACTCGTCAACAGGCGCGTCTAGCCCTTCTCGTAAATGATCATCTTAGATGAAAAAAAAAATGTCTTTCTAATAGTTTGGTTTTATAGGGTTTTCCTATGGTTGCCAACATATTGGATTCAACTGCACCAATGCGACGACGTGGTAAAGAAAGGGAATTGCCACCAAAAAAGCATCCAAGTGCCCTAAAAAAAGTAAACAATTTTGATTTTAAAAGAAACACATTAAGTAATACATTAAATGTATTAGATTATTCTTCGTGAAAGAGAAGAGAAAAAAAAAATACGACAAATGGAAGAACAGAATAAAACCCCGCGCAGTGTGGACTCAGATGTGGAAGGTTTATCTTACTTCTACAATTTTTAACCGCTTAAAATAGACCATTGTTTCTTAGTCTTGGACTCCCCCCCTTGGGATGCACAGTGTAGTACCTCAAGCACTGCAGCTTCTATTTGTGGCGGCGCAGATGATGAATACAGCAAAAAACTGGTGGTTGATGCTGCATCAATAGTACACAGTCGTCGTTTTCGAGAGTAAGATTACCTACAAAAAATTGTATATAATTACTTTACTAGAAGAGTAAAATTTGTAGATACTGTGATCACATACTAAGTCCTGATATTGATTCTGCTGTAACGCGATTATTGCAGGACTTAATTCGTTTTCACACTAGACTGTACCATAAAGATCCTGTCAAGGTAATTAACTGTAATAGAAACTGGGTCATGGAGTATAAAACCACGTTGTAATTTAATTTAGGCTAAAAGTAAACGACGTGTTGTTCTTGGTTTGCGCGAAGTGACTAAGCATCTGAAATTGAAACGTCTTAAATGTATTATTCTGGCCCCTAATTTAGATAGAATTCAATCTAAAGGTAAATATTTTTTTCTCAAACATACTCAACTTAAAGATGTAATTGTCTTCTATTTTCACAGGAGGTTTGGATGATGCCATCGAATCGATAATTAATCTAGCTAAAGAACAACAAATTCCTTACGTTTTTGCTTTAGGACGCAAAATGCTAGGCCGTGTTTGTTACAAACAAGTACCAGTTAGTTGCGTGGGTATTTTTAATTACTCTGGTGCGGAGGTATTGGTTTGATTAGTGCCGCCATCTGTAACCAGTTTTCCTTCTAAACTTATTTTTCTTTTTGAAGGCAAATTTTAATCAGTTAATGGAGTTGGTGGCACATGCTCAAGTAGAGTACAAAGAACTTGTAGCTCGGGCTGAGATGGAGTGTCAAAGGATGATTGAATCGTTTCCGAAGCCGGAAAGCTTCGATGAAGATGCCCCTCACAAAGAGAAAATTTGAACACTCCTTTTATGCGCAAGTTGTGGCCAACTGTTGAGTGTTCTATTCTAAAAATATTAATGTAAAATTATTAATGAGAAAGAAAATAATTTTCTTGTTGAATGTTATGTAAAAAAATGTTTTATCGATGTTGTGCACTCTAAATATGTACAATAAAATTTTTAAAATGTTACAATTTGACTCCGATTTATTTAAATTCTGTTGTGTATGTGAGAACTGATTTGCTTATTGAATTAACTGGGTTAAATATAAGGTAAAATTCATTTGCAATGCTCGATTCCTTCTCTTTATTTCTGAAGACTAAATAGGAAGTTACAAGTTTTAATTTCATAATAATTCAGAGCTTATTGTAATAAATTATCAAATTTATACATTTGCCGTAACGGTAGAGAGTCAATCTGCAACTGCAAAAATCCTCTTTTGTGCGGTCACTGTGAATGAATTGCAAATCAAATGACAATGAGAAATCCAATAGAAAACTTTTCACTTCATTTCAAAAATTAAATTGGCCGCATTTTCAATTCGGTTTGTTTATCATTCTTTTCATATTAGATTTTTGTAAAAAATAATTCTAAGTCGATAAAGAGCGTTTTTACGAGGGGTGAGAATACACAGTGAGCATGTCATCTTAATTGATTTGGCACCTGTTTATGACCCTGTGACTCCACCATCAAACAGAGGAGGAAGGAAACAGATGCAGAAAAACCACCCACCGTTTTAAAATGCTCATGGCATGGCTCTCTGGGCGGACCCCGAGCCACAGAGAATTAAAGCTACAGTTAAAAGTTATACATTTTTTTTTAAATATCTCAGTAGCAATTGGAGAAGATCCTGCCCCGACACGCCTTCGCGCGACTAACAACTTGGCAAGAATAACCCAACAAGATGTATACACCAAATAAACAACTTGATATTATCGTATTAGTATAAAAATATCTCAGCACACGCCCATTAATTGCACTTTAACCCTCATTTAAAATTCCAATCTGCAGCAATTTTTTCTTTTTTAATTGTAAATTCCATTTTAGTTCTGAAAATTAAAAGTTCACTGCCGCAGTTTGGATTTAGCAAACAAAACAAACCACTTTTTATAACATGATGATTCGATTGCACACACATGATAAAAATTGTTCTTTCAAACCATTTCTATTTAAAAACATTTGTATAAAATGATAAAAATTATTAGCCAAACCCGCGATTTAAAAACAAATACTTTTTTTTTTCAAATCGTGTAGTAGCGGATCTTCTCCAGGTCCATGATATTATAATTATTTTTTAGAACTCTAATGCTCGGTGCAAAATAAGCTACAATAGTAGTCTACAGTCTTTTTTGTTAATTTTTTTTTCGTTTAAATTAACCTACTGTCCAGGTATTTAAAGTTTATCTAATAGCATTGAGAGGGCGAGTGACAGTACTCTTAAAGTCAACCACCGCCCACTCGGTCCTCCCATACATTTATTTTTTTTACTTTTTTTTATTTTACTCCCTTATTTGGGAATGTTATTATAATTAGATGCTAAACCTTTTTTTAAGTACTTTTTTGTGTATATGATGAATGAGGTTATTCTACTCACTACGATGTGTATGACAGGAGAGTCTAGGGTTTCTGCCTCCCCTTAGTGCTTATACAGTTATATAATAAATAAGTTATTTATGAATAAATTAGGTATGGAAAATAACCATAGTTATTAGTATAGCATTGCTTAGTAAATTGATGCCGCTTTCTCTTTGGCATGAAATCTAACTACGGTTCTCAATGAATTACAGATAAAACAGAGGGGAGTTAAGTTTCAGGCCAAAAACTTGTTCCCTGTTCATTTATAATTAGACAAAGCTGCAAAGGTAACTACTCAGCATACTTTTTTTTTTGTAAATATTTTTTAAAGGTTTTCATCCCAATATTTTTATAGTTGATTTTGTTATCTTAATCAACATTCCTACATTAACAGTTTTGCAGACATTTAACTGCTTCGAGTACCAGTGCAAAATTTGGTTGACAACTACTGTCACACCATTCGTTTCAGTCTAAGACTCTAATGCAATTCAGAATATTTCGTTCTGAGATTGATAATTGGGATAAGTTATTTTTTTTCTAACAAGTTAAAATTATATAACTTCATAAAATCAATTAGCATGAAGAGCGTCATTTTGTACAAGAGAAGTTTTCAGCGGACGCTGGTGTTGCCGAGGCTTGAAATGGACCTCAGAGCAGGGGCCACCAGTTGACCGCCAAGCCCGAGAAAAAGATGGGGAAAGGGGGAAGGAGTTTTTTTGATATGGAGATTCCTGCGGGATGCGCAACACTTGGTCGTGGCAGATTCCTCATCTCTTCCGGGTGCCATCTATTTTTTTTACAGTTATGTACACCTACTTACAATCCGATGAATATAGGCCACTGGACAACTCAAAGTCACCACACAAACTATAGTTTTTTTCCTGTCTTCTAAATCTTGTTAAAGTTTATTTGGCATCGGGAGAGAATGTTGTAAAGCTGAGTTGTCCAGTTGCCGAGAACATCTTCAGTTGTTTACCACACTTTGAAGCACTTTCACACAGTCCACACTTCAACCATTTTGTTTCTTCACTTGAGCTCGATTCGCAAAAGAGAGAGACAGAGATGGATTTGGAATCTCAAAGTCTTTGTGGCTCCTAAAATTGGTCCAGCAAAGCAAGAAAAATGTTCTTGGATAACAAACAGAACGGGTGTTGGAATTCATCCCGCACTCAATTTTTTAAACTAACTTTTCTCTACTACCATTCATATAAGCCTGGTAGATTAGCATTTTTATAACACCTTCAGAAAATTTAAACATACCTAATTAATTTTTTTTCTTCTAGAACGCTTAAAAATTGGATGTTTCATTTTTAGTAGACATGTACTCAAAAATCAATATTGGGGTGACAAAATGACTGCAAATCATCACTTGACATAATGTTAAAAAAATAGTGGTTGACAAGTATTGATTATAAAATTAAAAATAAGTTATATACAAATAAATACAACTGACTTAAAAAAAAAAAACAACCAAAGCTGCCTCTCCTCTCCCTTTTGACCATCACTTGTTGAATAAAAAAAAAATGAAAAGGAAATAAAAAAAGACTATTAACCCGAGTGACCCTATTCCCCGAAAAAATTAAGATAGGAAAGTAAAAAAGAGGTCGGGTCACGATCGTTGTTATACCCTGTTTTAAGATGTTACAAAAGTGATGACACCATGGCCAGAGAGAAGATGGGGGCTCACATTTTGAATCGAGTGAGTTCGGAAAGTGCCAATGACTCCGTTTCTCAAGAAGAGAAACGTGGGCTAAAAAGTGAATTTTCTTAATATTTTTTACAGGCACTCTGATATTTCAAGACAGAAAAAGAAAACATTTAGGGAAGGAGGGGGGAGGGTGCCATATTTATGATTGATAAAAACAGCAAACGTAAAAACATGCCTCTCAGCTGCTGGGGATATTTCTTTTTTTTTATATCATATCAGACTCAGCAAAAATAGTTTTGTTATGTCCCAGTCTGCTCTAGAAAAGACAATTCTTTCATACAAGTATAGATGCTACCCAATTCAAAAGAAGGAAATTCTTGCAAATCTACAAATGGGCAGCATCCAATTTTTTTTTCTTTTAAACGTTTTTTTGTTATATAAATGATAATGTTCTTGTATAAATATTTTAGTGTTCGGGGAATATTACAGTGATAGCAAAGGACTATCTGAAAACCCGAGTCGAGCCCTTGCACACCGAGGGACTGTACCGAAAAAAAATTTACTTAAAAACCTGCGGCCACATTACTTAAAAAATGGGTATTCAAATAACCCACGTATATTATTTTTCTTTTATCATTTCAAAACTGAAACAGTTTAACAGTTAAGAGGGTAAAAATTGGTGAGAGAAGTAAAAAAGAACCACAGGACGTCTTCACGTCGACAACAGTGGTCACACGACATTACGAGGTCCACAAACATTCAAGTTGCAATCGTTGTATTTTTTTTTTCTACATGACGATACAAAACGTTGACAAACACGTCAACTAGGACAACGAGGTTGAATATTTTTTCTTCGCTGTGGAAAAAGTGAAGGGCATCAAAAATAAAACCATCAAAACCCGAGGCACGCGGTTGGTGTCACCTCGGTGTGCGAGGGCTCGGCTTAGTCAGGCAAGCCACGCCCAGGGATCGGGTGGGTCTACGTTTATATAATACAATATAATCTTATTATCAATAATAGAATGTATATGATCGTCAGCTAAGTTTCGCCTAAAAGATAACTGGAAATGGACTACAGCTTGGCTAAAGTAGCAACCTACGATAATATTGTTAATACTTCATGAGATAAACATTTTGGTCGGAAGTCTCTTCAACCTCCACCTATTAGTTCGTTTAGAAGCAAATTCCGCTTCCACGGTCGATGCTCAGCTGATTTTTGTGGGTTTGTTCGACGATCGCGTTTTCCATAAACCAAATTCTGGAAAAAGACCCAGAAAAGCAAAATATGGTTAATAACGTACACCATATACGAAAGCAACAAACAAGACATAATGATTGGTGTAAATAAAATAAAATTGGATTTTGTGTTTATGTGACACAAGCTTTTTTTTTTACTAGGTACAACAAATTCATTAAGTCCGACCAAAATATCAAGCGTTGAAGTTGTTCCAATTTGAGAAAAGTTAAAATTGAAATTTTCTTGTTTTAAGCTACTATTTTGGTGTGACTGTTATTATTATTCGCAAACCGCATGTATAGCTATAAATATATATATATAAATATAATAATAATGTCAAGAGTGTCATTGCCAAAAACTTATTCCCTTGCAACAGATGTCAAGACAACAGCAAAAGGACAGTAACTGAAAAAATACCCAACAGAAATCACCACGACGATAAAAATTAAAGCTACAATTCACGGCATGAATTTACTGTGCAAATATAAAAATGAAAAAAATTTCACCATAAAAAATATTCAAATAAAAACATCACGACAATTAAAATGAAAAAAAAAAACTCTCAACATGGTCACTAATAGATCACAGCACAACATCATTGTGTTGCCATGACTTACTCAGGTGCCAATGATAATTTGCTTTCAATGACAACTCGAATCGGTGCGGGTTTTCAAGGCATTCTTGTTATCCATGGATACTGTGATAAGCATGGGAGAAAGGAATTAATAGAAATCATTTTGGTTATTCGCTGACGTCAAAGGCACGTTTCCTATGACAACACAGTGAATGATTGAATGAGCAAGGACTTATGGCGCAAACAAAATCCCCAACATTCACATCATTCTTTTAAGGCTCACTCAAATCCTGAATTTGAAAATAAAAATAATAAACATAATTTGAACTAAAGTTCGAAAACTCCGCCTGATTTTGAGCGAAGTTTCACTGCAAAACTCTCACTAAAAAATTACACTATATAAATTTGTTTATTTTGTAGATCGATTAAAAGTTTTATTCAGCCCCATTTGCATTTACTTTCATGTAAAAAAGATGTAAATGTTACACTCAAATAATAAACAAAGCGTCAATCAATGGAATTATTGAACATCAAACGACAAAGTTTTAAAAAATCAGAAAAAAATTTGGACAACTTAAAAGCAGGGGAAACCAAAGTTTAATCTAAACGCATTTAGAAGCTGTTGTCATGACAACTCTAATAGTGCACCGAGTTAAAAATGAAAAGATGTCAGATGAAAATAACATGTCATAATGAAATGAGATAGTTTGTTTGTGACACATCACATTTAGGTAAAAGTAAAAATGGTGTCATGCATTACGGAAAAAGATTCCTAGAAGTGTTAGTAGAAAGATTACCTGCCAGGGCTAGAGGAGGGTAGACGTTAGTAAGGTCGATTAGCGTCTTTGGGGCGTTTCAGTTGCACTTTGAGTCGCTTCATTCCAATTTGAAATCCATTCATCGCCTGAATGGCAGCTTGGGCACTAGCAGGATTATCAAAACTGACAAAACCTGCAGAACAACAGCGTCTTATCAGTTAATTATATAACATTTGTAAGTAATTATGTAAAGGAAAAAATTTTTATCTAAATGATTTCATTCTTCTCATTTAATTCTAGCGGAGTGTGGCGCTTTTTTCATTAAGCGTTTGAGTTAAAAAAAAAAAAAAAAAAACCAACTCATTCCCCTCAAAGAACTTAAGAGGCAGCTGGTGGGAAAAGAAAGAAAACTCCAATTGCAAAACTGGCCATTACCAAATGACAAAAACTTGTTTTTCATGCGGGGAATCCATCCGCAACTGCCTTAATGCTTGAGCAAACAAATAAATTACAAAATTTTTCAACCCCTCCTCAAGTTCGCAAAGCATGTGAAAAATGCAATGAAGAATGCTGAGAATAAAAAAAAAAGAGGGAGAAAAAAAATCATTTTCAGCATCAAAGAAATGTTGAGGAAAAAAAAAAATAATAAAACAAAAACTGAACGCAATTATCGAGCCCAAAACGAAAAAGGCACTCAAGATGACAAGCAACAGAGCCATCACTGTAGGTAAAAGAAAATTAAAATCCACTCACCAAAACATTTACTTTGATTGGTTGCCCTGTCAATAAAGACTTTAGAGCTGATGACGTTGCCGAATGGTAGGAACATCTGCATCAGCTCAGCATCACCAAACTCTTGAGGTAAATGATAAATAAATAAATTGCACCCTTCTGGACCTAAAGAGAAGAGATATAAATATTAGAGAAAGATTAAAACTACATGGGTATTAAAAGATGTATGCAGGAAATGAAACTAGTTTAAAACTCTTCATGCTGAATTTTTATGAATCTTTTGAAATTACAAATGTCAGACGTTTATCTTTCACTTTTTTATGCACGATGAATATTTGAAATTTTTTAAATATTAAAAGCTTTTATGGGATAGTAAGCATTCCACTACCAAGTTAGAAAGTTTGAGAATTTTCGTAACTATTTTCATAACGAAAAAAATGCCGATAGAAAATCCAATAACATCGAACCACTATGACAAACATCTGCCAACGTTACACAAGTGAAATACTTCCGTTGTTTCGTAATTTATTCTATCCATATTCTGGTTCGATGGTAATAGATTTTCCATCGAACTATACGACATTTGTAGTCCGATAAATAGTAATACAGTTAAATTTGCATTTTAAACCAGAAACTCGTGATTATTTTGGCTATTTGGGTTTACCTTCCCGTTGCGTCTGGGGCATCATCGTCGCCTGCTGAGTAAGAGCTTGCGTAAATTGTCCGTAGGTAGCAGGATACGCAGCTAAAAGAGGAGGACCTAAATAATAAATGTGAATAAGTCTTTCTAAATTATAAAAAAATCTATATAAATATTTACCAATGCCAGGATAAGGCTGGAGGCCTGGATAAGTCGCAGGTTGCAATGTGGCGTCTCCGTTGGGGATTCCCTGGGCTGTAAATAAAACACAAAACAACCCTACAGAGGTCAGGTATAATGGTAGGTATTTGAATAACGTTAAAGTTAAAACGGCACACGAAAAACGGCACACGAAAAAAATAAATAATATAAAAAGTAAAAAAAATAATAATATAAAAACTCAAGAAACAGAATAAAAGAAAACAAAAAAAAAAAAAAAAACAGCCTACCAATACTGCAACACCATAGCTTCTCATCAGGCAAAAGTAGGTTTGACAGTGAATAAATGCTCACAAACACCAGTTTGCAAACATAAATCACTACACCAGGCTAATAAAGCTGTACACCAATAAAAAATAACAAAATACATATAAAATAATAAAATAAAAATGAAAAACAACAGTAGCGTACAACGAATAAAGGTACACGAAAGCGAGTTGCAACGGGTTTTTGGAAAAGGAGATGTCGCAATAACGAAAACCCATAACGGATTACTTTTTAGTCTAGTCCGTACGAGTGGTGATCAAGGCAAATGAATTACCTACGAGGAGGATTAGATGCTTGTTGCACTGATGAGATGAAATGGGGAAGGAGATTAATCGAGAAATGGAAATGGGTGGATGAAAGGGATTGGCCAAAAAAAAACTAAAGATAAATCCAACTTAAATAAAGACAAAAATGAAAAGAACAGAACGAAAACAATACATGAAAAAATAAACGAAAGGTAAAGTGGAACTTACGTGGGTACTGGGGCATACCATTAGTGTAAACCTCGCCCGCCTGCCCATTGGCCTGGGGCATGTTGAAATTCGGCATCGTAGGGGAAGGCATGTTTGGGATAGCACCATTAACAGGCTGAGTCCCCGCACCTGAGGGATAGAAAGGGCCGGCTGAGCAGGGCAGGCAGAGAGTGCCCAAGACACTTTGCCCACGAGTGCGTTGGTCAACAAGGAGAAGAAAAGCATTTGAAGGGTGTGTATCTTCCGTACACGTTTGAGGTGGTGGCTTCAGCCCCGTCTGAAAGCTGGAATAACATCCATCGGGCTGAAAGGGTTCAGCGGCGCCCACCACTTCTCCAACTGACTCAATCGGGGTGTTTACGTGAAGGTTTTCTATATCAAAGAAGTTGGAGAAACAACGATATTCGATCAAATCTTTTGCCTCTCTCTTTTCCTCGTCTGACCAAATCAAAAGTGATTTTTTATTGTCTTGGTTCATTTCAAAAAAGAAAACTGTTTCAATTATTTTTTCTCTTTCTCAATTCTTTTTCTAAATATAAAAAAAAATTAAATGAGAAAAATAAAATAAAAACGAGTGAAGAATATGACCTGAAAACAAAATTGTTTTATTCGAGTGGTTCATTAAATGATAAGGTTTAAACAAAACTACTGGAAAATAAAATATAAAATCAATAAGGGAAAATCTGTACTGTCACAATAAAAGGCCAAATTGCACAGTGTCAGTCATGCTTAAATTTGGAGAAGCCAATGTAAATGAAAAATAAAAGGTGAAGCCAAGCACTAAACTCGCTTCTAAAAATCTCTTAATGGAAAAAAAAATACAAGAAAATAGAAAAAAAAGTAAGGTAGGGTTTGTAAAGCAGCTTGGACAACGCTTTTTCCAGCTGATGAGAGAAAAATTTGTTTTAAAAAAAATGTGGAGAAAATGTTGCCCTGACCTACAAACAGAAGCTATGATTGGTGGTAAAAATCGGTGATGATGAGGAATTAGGGTGGACTCGCCCACTACAACATCACCACACGCCTGCTGAGGACACCGGTGCAACATGCAACACAACAACGACAACGACAACATCGACATGACACGGTATAACGAAACGGAAAACATGGGAACGATATAATGGTCATCTTTCAATATTAAAATCTTTACTATCGTCCAACTTTAATTTCACTTTTCATCATCACATTAAATTGCATTTTCTAGTCCACACATATTAATAATGCACGTCCGTGTTATGAGTTTTATCGGCTGGAATTAAGAATAATTATCTCCGATTCTAAAGTATGATTGATTAGGACACTCAAGATTAATCATCACGCGATAAATCCATTTAAACTACTCAATTTATTTTTTCTCTTTAATATTAAAAAAAAAGAAATTAAACACGAATGTGATTATTAAGTTATATTTTTTCTTCAAAAGCGTTAAAAGTATCAGAAGATTGAAAAGAGTTGTTAAATTTGAGTGTTGAGATGTGCCCATTCGGATTCACGTATGAAAAATTTTATAAGGCGGACTGTCAACTTTAGGCTTTATTCAGAGTGGCAGATTCGTTTATTCTAAGTCTGACTGACAGCAGATGCATGGAAAGCGCCAGTCTTACTCGGCAACTGATAAAAAATGGATGACCCTTCTCGGAACTACAGCAGAAATTTCATGTTAATTGATTAAGTATTGATCATCTAAATAAAACCCAGCAAACCAAATCACTCATTTTATATACATTATTCAATGACATTTTTTCTCTATTAAACTAGGCGAGTGACCATTAATTCGTTCCGCTGAGAAAATAGCCGTGCAGAGAAGGAAGTTTATAAAAATTTTGTTAGGGATTTAAAAAATATTAGGAGCAAACAAAAAAAAAAGCAACATTAAGTGTGATTGAAATTTATAAAACAGCCACTTTAAAATTAAAAAAAATTTAAGAGAAAAAGAGAGTGAGATGTGGAGATGGCATAAAATAATATTTACTTACCTGAGGTCGGGGTGAGGGTGGGATTCGTCATGCCATTGGTTAATGTGTTCATGTGCGTCATTTGTGCTGCTGCCAGGGCTGCCATTGGATTGATGTAACCACCTTGTGTTGCTGCCGCTGCCATCAGCGCTGCCTGTTGCTGCATGAACTAAGCCAAAGGATTGCACATCAACAAGAATGAAGAGACCAAAAACATTCCCCATCCAAATAACAACAGTTTTAAAATGGTTGATGACATCTGGCACCAAATGACATCAGAAAATTTAAAAATTTTAATAGATTCACATTTGCAAAATTGAACCCCCTGATCGAAAGAAACGAACAAATTCACCTGTGCGTATGCTCCATAAGCACCAAATTGATTGAGAACGAAAGGATTAAGGAGACCCATATTGCCAGCCATTTGCTGCATTCTACGTATCTGCCGCTCTTTGTCCGTATCGGCGAATTTAACTACGAGGCTCGACGACGCCCCCTGCAGGAAAAAGAAAACGATAAAATTAAATTAGATAAACATGACCTTTAAAAAAGGAAGAGGAAAAAAAACCCATAAAACATCAATCGAAGAACTGAGTGGCCACTCTCATCAAACTAATTCAGGCGTGTGAAAAATGGCCTAGAGAGTTTAATGTTTTTAGATGGAGGCGATTAACGCCCAAGAAATTAGGTCGACCTTAATGCTCCTAACAGAGACTGTGATACGAAGAAAAAAAATTCGAAATAAAGTCTAGCAAACACTAAAACTTCTACAACAATCTACAAAGGGAAAAAAAATCCTCAAATCCTTTAAGTCTGTCCAATATAAGACAGTCCGAACTTTTAGGCGCTCCAAAAACTCCCTAAATCTTAATCTTTTTGGTGGAATATTACTCGAGCCAATCTTTTTTTTTTTTCTTTTTGCTGCCAATTTTCAAAACGACTTTCCAAAATGATGGAGTTGAAACTCGGTGTTGGAGCGAGCAGTTTTCGAATCGGCTTCTTGGGAATTAATCAATGGCAACGACGGGCAGCGCGTGATGAATTGAGGCTGCCAGCCACGAGATCGCCTCCTCCTATCCATCATGTGGCCAGTTTTCCATAAAAACATCCAATCGAAGTCGTGGCGACTGGTCGACTTTGGCAACAACTGCAGGTCTTTGCCAAATGTAGGCAAAGAAAAGAGATTCTGTTTTTGTACATGAAAAAATAAAAACTTACTGGCATAGTTTGGCTTCCGTGGAGATTGTTGATTGCAGCTTGAGCTTCAGCGTGTGTGCTGAACTTGACAAAAGCACATCCTGTAACGATACAAAAAATATAACGTCATTCCAGACCGCAATAGCTATTAGATATCTTAAACTATTAATATATTAAACGTATTCTCACCTTTGCTTGCCCCATCCGGGCCCCTAAGGATAGTGCATTCTTCTATGGTACCGTAGGGAGCAAACAATTGACGAACATCTTCCTCTGTCTGTTGTTTACTGAGCATGCCCACGAATAACTTCCGGTCCTCTGTAAAACGAGAAAAAAAAATGTCATTTCCCGTCTAATGTTTTAGCACGTAATTGAGTAAGAAGTTAATTTATTGGTAAAGCAAGAAAATCAACAAAAAAAAAAAGAAGAAAGATAAAAAGAAAAGCAATCAAAGAATGTAATTTGTGCTGCTGCTGTTCATTCCGGGTATTTTCCTGTCTGGTTGAGTCAATAAAATCATCTTTCACAATTTCTTTAACAAATTAATTAATTTATCGGTACGAACAGTTTGTATCATAGGTGGCGACAGTTTGTATGATCATTCGCACAACGCTCCGCTAATAATCAGATTAGATGCGTTTAATATCTGATATTGTGCCAACAAACTTCACTTAATTAATTACATTCTCTGCTTTACAATACGCTAACTGACCAACTCTACCGTGTCATTTTAAAGCCACAATACTAAATCACTCCCAACTGGCATAAACAACATGCTTTTCTTTTGTATCAACACAAAAGAAACTTTTATTGGTCTCGTCTAAGTCTAACCTAATGGCTTGCTGCATAAACACTATATTACAAAACAAGCAATTTCGCTAGTATAAACAAATTTAACCATTTGTGACTCAAAAAAGTACATTTTACCAACAAGTGTAAATGGTAATTTTAAACCGACATAAACCCCTTTGAGATTTTCTAACTTCACTAATACTTCCATGTACAACTTTATGCATAGCATGTGAACAGCTCGTAAAAGACACACCAACATATTTTCTCATCTCACAACAAAAGCAGATGGCGGGTCAAAACCAGACTCATTGGCAAGAATTGCCGATGGAACCAATTAGAAATGAGAGAACCGACACCATAATAATAATGCAAAGCCAGCGAACGCAGATGAGACCCCGAGGTTCCAATTATTAATGCAATGCCCCACGCAATAACTACTGTAGCCATCCACGAGCGCCAGTTGCACGCGATCTTTAACCCTTGAATAAGATTCCAAGCCCCACGCACCAAAACTGTCGAGAGTCAGTGCCTACATATCGAGATTTGCGTGCAAATGACAATAGAACATTCGGCAAAGGGTTAACCTCGCATCCGCCCACCTGCATCTAAAGGGCATTTGCGTGGCAACCTCTCTTAATATTCAACCGGATCGAAGAACACTTCCGACTCGGTTTCTAGCCTCTCACAACATTCATAACTCGCAATCGGCTACCGGCTGGCTCACTTCTTTGGAGGCTGAGTAATTAGAAACACCACATGTCCAATTTCACCACAACAGACGCTGACATTGTATGTGGCCGTGCTGCTCTGCTTGCCTAGAAAACAGGGTATCCAGCAGAGGGACCGAACTACAGTCTACTCCTCCAAACACACCACTTTCCTAATTCAGTCTTATCACACGTTATAATTTAAAAATTTCCGCTTACAAACCGGAATGAGTGTTGAAGACTAATCAGTAATAAATGGGTCAAAAGCATTATTCATTCGAACGTCAAAGGGAGAGTGAGAGAGAAGCTGTCAGACCCATCACATGTCTACTTTAAAAAGAGATGAATTATATGGAGTGACGCAACCACAAAACAATAAAGTTTACTTTCGTCTCAGAGATAAAATAAAATTGAAGTAGTGTTGTGTATACGTCGATTCAATAGGTTTAGCCAAATATTGAAAAGTAAATTGACATTGTATCTGTCACCTTCCATCGTTTTGATGGAGTGACCAATAGTATTGGATTGGTCACAAAGTGAGCAATTTGGAAGAAGCCGGGATTCGGTACAATTGATAATAACAAAAAAACTTCCTTTTGTTTTTATAGTTTTGCAGCGTGGTGCAATATCAACAGGCTGTCAGTTGATAAGACAGTCGAGACTATTTCAGAAGATTTCCAGACGAACATAAAAGATTAATGATGCCAAAAAACAAATTGTCTCTTTGCCCTTCTCTTTAAACTTGTCCTTCTCTTTAAATTTTTTTTTAAATCCTTCTTTTGTCTACATGGCAAAGTTAGTCCTTAATGAAAAGAAGACTTTTGTTAGTCCTTTCAAACGAACTAAATTAAAGCAATGAAGATTTGGTAGAGTGAAAAGATGCGCACTCTCTTCAATCTGAACTAAGAATTACAAAAAGTGGCATCACAAAAGACAGAATATTGGCAAAAAAATTAGGTACATCACTTGAGTTTTAATCCTAATGACAAATTTGAACTAACAACACCATTTTCATTTAGGAAAATAAAAATAAAATGAGAGTGAAGTCGCTAAGCCTGTCAAAAGCAGCGAGTCACCGGCAAAGAAAATTGCAATCACACGAACGGAAGCAAGAAAGAAGACTTAAGTCAAAGTGACAGGTTTACGTAAACGAAGGATAATTTGCAGTGACGTACAACAACGCCCATGCCATTACAAGTAAAAATTTCATTTTGTTAGCGGAACAAAGTTCAACCAATAAACTGCAACTGGCTGATAACCATTTTCGACTAATTAATTAATCGCGTTTCCCAATCGAATTTAACCTTTTCGATCTCGGCTGGTGAAATATTTGATTGCATCTACAACAACGCGATGGCGTTTTATTCAAGACGAGAGATTCACGACTTCATCAAAGGCGGCAGAGCTTTTCATTTTGTGGCTTTACCATTTTTCACTGGCAACAAATAATTGGAGAGCGATGGGCCCGAGAATTAATTACAAAGTAATTCAGCGACATCAAACTCGGGTGCGCTTTGGGTGTCCCAAGGTGACAACTACAACCCTTGCTAATGGCTCAACAGTGCGCGTTCAATTTCATGTTAAACGCGCTCATTAACATTGCGTCGGGAGTCCAATTTGCATAAGACGAGGCAGCCACGACAACGACTTAAGACAAATCCACATTCATAATTACTAAAACTCTTGCTGCTTTTTCGCCCCGGCCGAGTTTCACTCAAGGCGGAGCTTTTCACCCGGCGCTATGCTCTTTTATTCACTCTCAAATGATGGATGGCTGCCTCCTCCTGCTCTCATTAATCAAATACTGGCGTACAAATGAATATAAATTGTTAGTTGCACGGCATTATCAGATGACTGGGTCGACTCCACTCAAAACTTTTCTCCCCTCCATAAATTTAAATCAATACCCTCCCTTCTTTTCCAACGAAAAAAAAAATAAATTCTTCCCCTTTTTTCTCTTCACTAAAATAGACCTACGCTTTACCACAATTTGATATTTCTCCATATCCCAAACCATCCCCGAAAAAATTGATTCTTTCTGCATTCAATCGATATTCAAAAATTAGATTTACAGTGCAACTAAAATAAAAAAAATTAAAACTACTTTCTCTTTTCTTTACACTCAATATTGATTTTTCCTACACATGAATTACACTTTGCAATACAATTGTCTTTAGAGAGTTGCACCTTTTTCAATACTAAATTTTTTTCAAGAAAGACTTTGAGCTGATTGTGTGGCAACGAAATCTTCTTGTCTCTATAATTGAGGCTTAAGGGCAGATTTTCCTTGTTAGTGCGTCTGTCAAAGCGTTAATCTGCTAAATACAAGCTGTCCGCGGCTTTGCCAGCAAGAATTAACCCATTCTCATCAACAGCTTTTTCTACTGTTAAAATCCCTCCCTTGATAACCCTCTCTTTAAAGGTATAAAAAAATTTAAAGAGTTTTACCATTATCATTTCCTGTTTCTCACCTACCATTCTACTAAGTACCACGAGGTCGAAAATCGATTTCTACCAAATAATCCTCACCCATTTTTATGTAAGGCCCCAACGAGATTTAGCACGTCGCCATCGAGTCGAGGATCACGCCCTTACTTTGGTGGATCCAACAGCGACCATAAGCATGCGCCTGTCCCCACGACCCCTTCAAACCAAAATGGCACCAATAAACCTTGATCGTTCGTTGAGAGTCCATTTGGTCTTTTTTTCACATCACCCCCATTTTAGCCCTTAAACCAGGTGCCTATCTTTTCTAGATTCAAATTGATAACTGCAAGTATTACACTTTAAAAGACTTCTTTTATACCCAATACGCGAGAACAAAATAGGATGAATGGCAGGAGGCACTAAGTTTTATGAGTAAATATGTGCACAAGATGAACTCAGTGAGTGATTCCAACTCCCAAGTTAAATCCCATTTGGTAATCTGATGTTGGACTCTCTTCTCACGTATTCAGTTCACCTGGCAAACAATAGGACAAAACCTGGAGAGAGAGAGCGAGAGAGAAAAAAAAGTTGTTTGCACACACGTAGAGTTTCCCTCATTGCAGGAAGGTAATCGTTGGGGTTAATGTCCACCGATTAACTCTACAAATTCAGCTCACATCTGATTCGAAAACCGGAAGTGCAGAGTAAATCCAAGAGAGGTGGTCAGTGTACCTTGATGCTGAGGGAGACGCAATCACGTGGGTTGTGGGCACCCTGGGGGTAGCGAGGTGGTCACTACCCGGCGTTGATGAAGGAAATAATCCGTTCTTTTCTTTACGGCGTTGCTAATGGTGCACGTGGCCGACTCCTCATCACTCCCCCGTGAAGATCAAGATTGATGGCTTGTCTGGGCCTTAACGACGCCCCTGGTGATGGAACGTTGTTGCAAAGTGAAACGCATGCGTTCGTTTGCACTTTTCGTTTGGTCAGGCCAGTGAAAAATCTCAGGTGGTGTAGCTCTTAACAACTAAAGATTGAGAGCAGCTGATGGATCGAGCTCTGAACCTCGACCGCGCAATAAAAGCTCTCATTACCAAGGTCGTTAGGTGGACCGAATGCCAAATACTGTATTCACAAGGATTAATTCTGATGAAAGGGCAATGAGCGTAACACCAACGACCAACCAACTGTAATTGGCACAAAATGTCGTTTTTCATCTTAACCTCTTTGTTCTTTTATTCTCTTAAAATTAGATTGGTGTTAGGAGAAAAAAAGTTTTTGAATTTCTCATGAAAAACTTTGCACTTTGGTCTATTAAAGCTCACGCGGATTGTGGGTAATACCTGCGCGGCGTCCATCAATTAAGTGCCGTAAATTTGGCGATGAGAGCACAGCATCCATTAATCTCGGGCTAACGGGGCCCATTTTATTTTATGAGTGCATTTTTTTTCAACATTGAATGCCTAATAGAAATTCATAAATCAAGGAGTGTTCCGGCTGATGACAAATCGTGAACCCGACTCGTAAATTATTCCCAACTGTCACCCAAGCGATAAAACTCCATTACCTAACACTAAGCCATAACCATAGCTTATAAGAAAAAATAATAATTACATAACAACTATTGTCAATATGAGCATAAAAAACAAACCCAGCATGAGGTAGAGACCACACAGACATCAATGAACTTCTTTTTAATAAACATGTTTATAAAAATGGAGAAAACTTAAAGACCTTCTTTATAGCCCTCGTTTAAAACAAGTGCAAACATTGGGCTATTTTAATGACTCCAAACAATCAATAAGCGAATTTTCTTCTCGTAAAAAGTTTCAGTTGGACATCTATTACACAATATAAACAACATTATTATTAAAAACAAGGTAGTTATTATTATTATTAAGTATAATGAGTGTGGGTTTATGTAATGAGACACCAGAGAGAGAGAGAATTAAAGAGAAAATGAGTTAAGCATCATCATGCATGCGTTATGACGATAAGAACAAATAAGCCCTTCATCAGTCAATTCGTCAAGTGCATGAGTGGACTAAGGATCAACGCTGACGCATGGGTGATTGAAAAGCGGATATCGATGATCAAGAGGAGCGGCCTCCCGTTTGGGGGTGGAGATGGGAAGGGAGGGAATCTCGTGCGCGTTCTAATTTGTCATCTTCACTCATTATGGCCCAGGGGGATTCCATCCAAATAACCCACTATCGATTCCCTCCATCTATTGGGAAAGATCCAAGCTAATACCAAACCCAGGGGTGAAAGGAAAGTTCAAACTCATATTGAAGCTCCACACAATTCCATCTTCGCTACTACTACTACTATACACACTTTGTAAACTTTTTTAATGAATTCCAAGAGAAGAAAACGGCTGAGAAAACTTAGCTCTTCTTTATCATTTCTCCACCCCATTTCCTTCACTTTGCCTTGCACATTTTGTATGCATCCTGCTCACGAGTCGATTAAGTGTAAAGCAAACGACGGTCTTCCTATGAATATGCACGCTCGGCAATTAAACGAGGGCACCATCTGATGCATATTCTCGATGCAAACGAATAAAAATTGTTGTCACAAAACATTTCCATTGCAATTTCTTTTTAAAAACACTAAAGAAATTCCTTTCATATTTTTATTGTTGCACGTATCTCTTTAAATACAAAATTACGTTTTTTCTTTTAATTGTAATATGCAGAAAAAAATTTGTTTGAGCCAAAAGCGATCGTGGGCGGCAAAGTCCCCGCCATAAACTTGACGACTTGGCACAGACATTTGCTAATGAAATCACATAACGGAGCACTCGCAGGATTAAACCTCCTTCCCCAAGGAATACCGACTCGCAGTTTAATTCCAAACGATTCCTTCCTCGTCTCCTTCACCTTCTAGCTCAAATTCTGATCAAGGTGCTGATGAAAAACATACTGTCACATACATTCGTTTTCCAATATTCAAAAAATGAAATTTAGATGTTAATATACTTAAAATTATAGATGGTTATCTATAACAACATCGAAAAGCTAAAGAACTTGAAACTAATAAACATTCACCCAATTTAAAAAAAATTAAATTATTGCAATGCTTTACGCAGAATTAATGCGTTCAATTCAGTATCAAGAGAATTTTAACCCCAACAGCACGAAAGGCTTTGCAAGTTCAGGAAACGAGTAAAGTTAAAAAAGTATAATTTATCCGACGACACGGCAAAAAGCGTAGATTCTTTTTTTCTGTTTTTACAACAGGTTTAATGACGCGCTTTCCGCTACAAAAAAAAAAAAAAAACATATTCTCTGCACCATATAAATCTCCGCAAAAATCTACTGATAAAAAGCATTCGCATTCCGCCAAACTGAATTATGAGCGCCGAGTTGGCGGTTGACAACGACACGAAACGTATTTAAGCACACGACTAAGACCTATTCCAGTGATTATAAAGCAGACAAATGCTAATTAAAACTTAAAAACCTATCAAAAAATTTCTTTTAATTGCAGGTGCAATAACCAAGTCGATGACTTGCTTTTGGGTCGATAACACGACGAGCGAATAGAGTAAAAGAGATAGGGGGATAAAAAATGCTTTTGGTACCAAGAGACACATCTAATTACAGATCGGGTGAATTCCTTCCAATCATAGTCGACCTTCATCCTTAGGGAACTAGAGAGAGAAACGTGCGTTAAGACTCTTTCAGTACACGTGATGGTAACTCGGAAATAGAAGAGGAAGCAGACTAGGGAGAATTCACAATCCCATAGGAAGCACGGCCAATGCTCCTCGCTGAAGTCACCATCTGCTTGTTCATCAGGTGAGCAATTTATTCACTCGACCAAAAACACGCACAAACTTCAAATTGGAAAAGAGCCTACAAAAAATTAAGTGATCACATGACAAACACCTCGCAGCAATTTCTTCGAATTACTCTCTCACTCATTACGCTGTTTCTAGGGCAGCATAAACTTTTTCTTTTCATAGATGCATAGGAGTATCACATACCGTGATCCGTATTTAAGAACGTATCGCATTGCGCACCCATCATTTTGATCCATAAAACCCATCGCGTGCACAGAGCAAAACGGCTGTAATTCGACGCGGCAGTCGCCCCTATGCCCATTATTGGTTTCCATCACACCTCCGAATCACGGAGGCAACGAGAGTGAATCTGCATGCGCCTATTTCATTTCCATGGAAACGACAACCGGAGATTTGGCCACTGAGCGTCGTCATAGAAACGTTTCTACCACGTGGATATTGCTCGCTTTTCTCTCTCACTTTTTTTTTTTGGTGGTCACAAATTCTGAACGCAGTCAAAAGGACACTGGCAAGGCGGAGGAAAGGGGCAATCGCAGAGAAGCCAAATAAATCGGAAGGGTGCGTTTTGGAAATAAAAAAAGAGGGGGTAAAAAGTTCTTTTGCCTACGACCACCCACTGATTCATAGCAACCAACGCCCCCGCACAACTGTCATAACAAGTCGCAAAATTTATTCGCGAGAAATTGAAATCACGCGCCTAGTAATAAAGAAGGCAATAACACCGGAACAAATCCGGCTCAACAAACCGCTCGACTTTAGAAAAGCTTTTGCTTTCTAAAACATACAGTTACAACCCGCATGACGATTCTAATCCACATAAGGATATACAATTTACTCTTATACCGACGGAGAAAAGGATTGTAGCCCTCATCAGCAAAAACCCAAACAAACACAACAAATCCCTATTCGCCCATGTCCTCCATCTTCTTCCACTTGCCAAATTAAAAAAGTAAAAAAAAAGAAAAGAAAGAACGGCTCTGATTCAATAAAACTGCTCGTCACTCCCTAATTGCGAACAAAGCGGGGGGGCCACCAATCGACGCATGCGCATTGTTCGTAAGACTCAATTAAGTGCAAGATGCATCGGTTACGTCAGAGCAGAATGGAGGAGCAACACAAACTGTATCGATCGCTGATAGAATGATGAGTTCGTCTGCAGTGAACCATGCACAATGCAGAATGGGTGAGGAGGGTAGAGAGAGCGGTCGTAGGGCGCCTGGCCGCTGAAAACGCCAGTCCAACTCTATTTCTGCCTTCATACATCAAGTTCGTCATTGGGGCAGCGACTTCTAAATGACACGACCGAGGTTGGATCGGGGGCTTCCCGGGGTTCGGCAGGGTTACGCCGAGTTGTGTGTTAGCCCAAGTGCAGAGGTCATTCCGGACATCCAATCACATCACAGATTGAATTTAAAGCGTTCTGTCATCAGAGATGAAAGGTGGAATCCTCTGAACAGACAAGATCGAGGCCTCAAGACGACCCCAAAGAGCAAAAGAGAAAGAAAAACGAGACAGACGATTTTATTCCCACCAATTGGGAGAAAATTAAATGCTCGTTAATAAAACAAGCGCTCATGTCGAGTGATGCGCTCTTCAAGAGACGAGACCTCATCGAGTAAATAAAAAAATCATAACATTTCATTTTTGCTCGTCACGGGGTATTACTCGAAAACAATTGCCATCATAAAAGGTTTTTCCACTCTCCTCTCTAAAAATGGCGAATAAATAATTCAAGGCCTATCTTTTTTCTTCTTACTCGACTTATCTCTCAAGCATTGACATCAAGGCTTCTTCAACTGAAATATTCCTTCATTAAATTTACTCTCCTTTCTTAAAGCCTATCTCAATTTCGAGTGGTCTAATTACTTTAGTTAGTAAAAAATCACGTAGAAAATACCTTGGGAAGATTACCAAACCAACGAGTGCAAATCTGGATTCAAGGCGTGCGTTGGCCGCCATTCCCATTTGCTGCTTCGCGGCGGCAGGACCACAACGCACGAAAGGCATGGCATACAAATGGCGGCACTTGTCAGTGAATCACTATTAAAAGCATGGGGGAATGATAGAAGGCTTCATCAAAACGTCGGGATTGTATATTTATTAGGGATGGGAGCGGGCCACCAATCCATTGGGCGAACGCGCGATGCAATCTCACATGCAAATGGCACCAACGCGAACGCGCAATATCAGAGCTCGAGCTCTTTTTTGTTCCTCACCTGATGGAGTTGCCAATTGTGGCAGTTGACGCACAAAAGAAGACGGAGAAAACGGAGCGAAGGAGGACGGGGAAAAAAGACATATATACACTTCTAAGCAAGAAAAGCACGCCAAAGATACGAGCGCTCTTGCCCAACAGATAGCCTATTGAGCCCGGGTGGTCTATAAAACGCCCCTGAAAGGTGTTTTGAACGCTCTCTATGAAATATTTGTCCGATAAAAACCAACTGGCCCACTGCTAAAGAGACATCACAGAGAGGAAAAGATTTTCGCACATATCACGCAAAAGGAGAAGGAAAATAAAAAAATAAAAAAAGGGGAGTGAAAAAAAATTGGTTGAAAGGGAGAGGGGATTTTAAGTTGGAGGAGGGAATAAAGCTAAAATGAGAAGGGTTGGGGGAAAAGTTTCCCCTTGTCACAATTTTGCATGCAATACATCATATAGACGTTGTGCGCACACAAAAAATTGATTATTATTTGATTAAAAAAATTGCCTTGCACTTAGGCTATTCGCTCAAAGACATTTCTAATAAAAAATTCCATTAGTAACGGCGTCTTTGCAAGATTTTCAATCAACTGGCAAGAAAATGCAATTAATCTTATAATTCAGGAATATAAATTGTTTATAAAAAAGAATCCAAAAAAGTCGGTTCTTTTTTTCTTATTGTATTCTTTTAAAAGGAATGTTATTCAAGCGGAAAAACTATAAAAGCGAAAAAAAAATTAAGAAATAAGAGCACGAAAAAAAAATCCATAACAGATGGGAAAAAGAGGAAAGAAAAAGTTTTTAGAAAACAATTTTCCACTTTTGCAATTTGCAGTACAAGCACAATTTGCCAACTTCCGGGTCCAAGAACTACAACAACAGTACTGCGAAAACGTTTTATCTTTGTTACACATTTCCTTTTATCCATTTTCTCGCCAATTTGAACCTAGGTGTCCACCATCACATCTCCCGCCAGCGTTTTAACGTCATCCGTTGCCTATTTCCTGCATTAAAAAGTGGGAAGCTCCAGGGCTAAGAATCGAGATTTCTCATCTAATGCCAAGACCTATTTCTTATTGAACCCTACTGACACACTACGAAAAATTATTAATAAATAAACAATGAAGAAAATTAGACTCGACTAGAGTAACTTAATTTTATCTAATAATTTACACACTCTAATGAAAACCCCCTTCCATTCCCTCCCTAAACTCATTATTACCAGAGGTGGTGAGTGTCGAGACTAATTTTGACGAGTGCCATCTGTGGCTGAATTGCACTGTTCCAATGAAGGCATTTCATTGTGTTGCTTCTCTTTTCAATATCTTCCTTTTCCCCTTCCTTCTGCTTGTCCCATTCAACTAGAGAGCGAAAACCGTCTTTAATTTTCCCCAGTCCTTCCTACATCCTTAAAGCCTTTATTCTCCCACTCAAAATGGCGTCAATTTTGTGATTAGTTTTTCCCCATTCCCTTCACCTTTAATCGTTATACATAAAAAATTGTACGTAACTCATGAAAATACAATTTAACCAATACTACTAGCTGTAACTTACATTGCTTAAACTTGTGTTATTTTTAACATTTGCGTTTGCTTGAAGAAAAATCTATAAGACATATTTATTTTCGTACGAAGACTGAAATAAAATTCCCTTCCCCATGCGTTGTGAAAAAATAGCAGATGGCGAAAAGGGAAAGGCAAAAAGAATTGCTACATCAGCAACAGAAATAGGTAATTAGCGGAATGGAAGAAAAGAAAAATTGGCACAAAAGTGCCAAGATTATTGGCTATTCTGGGCAACAGGTAGAAAATAAAACAAGCATGTGTGTTGGTCTTAAAACGGTATTACAATCCATTTTTGCTTATTCCCATCAGGTTTGTACCAAAGAAAAGATGATAGACAACTAGTTGTAAAAATGACGACTTTTGCAACTGGAGATCCTTCGAACGGTTTTTGCCAAAAGATGAGCCATTGGTCCCACTTCTAAACTGCTTTGTGCACTGTTTGAATGGGCAACTCCTTGCTGTTTCTAGCTATCGCAGGCTGCACGCATGATCGCCTATAAACCTTTTATAGACGTCAGTTTCTTTTTCTAAGTGGATTGCCTCAGCAGAATTAACAAATAACACGGCTATAATATCTGCTTACTATTCTTCTCCGATGGCAAAATGCTCCATGTGGTACCAATAATTATATAACTAGCAGGATCCAAGATAAAAAGCACTTTACACTTGAAATTCAACCACACCACACTCTTAAAAAAGTTCTACATCTCTTAAAAAAGAAGTTAAAGCAAAGAAAAGAAACTTTAAAATAGCTTCAAATCGACTTCACTAACGAACTCCTTCGTTCTTGCCGCCAATTACATTTGCAATGAGTTTACACTGCACAATTAACAAACCAACCAACAGGCATTCTTTTTTGCTTGTCTAATTTCTTGACTACACTCTACCATTAAATGAGACAAGTGAGTTGTAAGGAGTGCAAAGAAACGACGAGTCTTCTGGGTCATTTCGATTCAGTAACGCAATGGGTGTACAGTGATAAATTCCATCGACTCGTGCCTTACATAATCTTCTTCTATAATCAAAAGAACTTTCCCTTCCTCTTCTCCCTCTTCATCTTGCGACACAGTTAACGCTCGTTCTGCCTTCTGCTCTCATAAATCACGTGACAAAAGATGCCCATGACAGTGCCATACAAGTGAAGTGGCATTTATTCTACCCCAACGCAAACTTCTTCGTGTGCGAGATGAGTCTAGCCAAAGTTTGTAGACAAAATGCCACTGCATCAACACTGTCATCTGTTGTATGAAATTTTCACAAATCTTGCAACTAAACACTGCAGATTCATCCTTCATTGCTACACATCACTCTAAACCAAAAAAACTTTTCCATTCAGATCCCAATGAAGGGAGAAACGTCCAAAAAGAGTAAATACACAAAACACAGGAGGAAAGTGAAAATTTTAATTGAAGTCGACAATTTAAACGTTTCGGAACAAGAATTTTTTTTAACGATAATTACAAAACAACGTGAAAGATGGAGGAAAAGTCATGAAAGAAAGAGAGAGAAGAAGAAGAAGAAGAAGAAAAAAAATAGAACCTCTCGAGATGAGAGAAGATGAAGCTTATACTTTCTCCGACTCCTTTGGGTTTTGGTTTCAGTAGTAAAGATTTATTACGGCACCGACCAAAGACGTTTCTTTTGTTTGGCTCGAGGGAGGAAGGTGGATTTTAGCGACGAAAGTCGATTCGAGGCTTCACATTTATAAACGGGGCAGAAAACAAAGCCAAAAACACGATGAGGACCGAACTCCTCTTGTTCTCTCAAATATCAACTTGCAAATTGGCAACCCCTCGTTTGCACACACTCCCCTGCACTTCCTCTCTTTTGCCCTTTCTCACGCGAACGAATTCGGATCTAATAAATTTGGACGCATCTCGGGTACTTTTCTCCGCATTTGCAATATTCAACCGTTTGGCTCGAGTCTCTCTCGGTTTAACTTTTCTTCTTCTTCGTCGAGATACGAGCCATCGACCACATTTGCTCACACGCCAAACAGATTTCCGGAACAATTTGTTTAACAATTTTGCTCACAATGACAAATGGAGTGTTCGTCTCCTTACAACGAATATTTGATAGACCACTAAACATTTTTTTTCCAAATGGAAACGAATTTACAAAAAGAATTACGGGCAGAGGGGAAGCAAGGAACCAGATAAAACAGCAGAAAAAAATAAGAAACGAACTAAAATGGGAGATGGGGAGTAGGAAGCAAGAAACGAAAAGGGCAAAAAGACGCTCAATAACAAGACTTCACGGCAAAAGAAAAACGAAGAGAAAAAAATCGACAACTTTGATGGAATTTCATCACAATAAACACTGGTTTACGATGACGGCAAAGAAAAAAGTCTTAGCCATCATCACCCGCCAAACGTGCCAAAAACAGATGAAAAGAAAAAAAGCGCCAGGTTATTGCAAAATGATAAGTGTAATTCCCCATCTTTAAACGAGTTGTAAAATGAGGTATGGAGTTGCAATCGATCTATCATCCGTTTATTACGCCTTAATTATACCAAAAATTAATGCTGTCTCTGGAGTCCACTAGACATCATTGGGTCTTGTCAATATAGGCCCCGGAGCATGATTTAAGGCCCTTACTTGAAGCAAGTAATCCAAATCAAAATCTCGAAATTTATGGCAGTATCCGCCAACTGGAAAAGTCCAATAAATCTGGAGTCGGAACGTCATTATGAACTCCACACGATTGGCCCCAGGGATGAATCAATGACCAATCAACACTAACTTTTACTTCGCTTTTCAAACTACTTTTTTTAAACGTTCTGGGCTACATAAAGCAAATAATAAAATAATGCGATCATACCATTAAATCAAATTTAATACATATTCCCAACTTTTAACTTCGCGTTTCGTCATTTTACACTACAAGCTCCCCCGTGAAACTTCTCCTTAAAGCACCTTAACTCAATCAAAGCAGGTGGCCAAATTGAAACGCAGAAAAGTCCGCAGATTTCAAGTGAAATCCTCATGCCACTACAAACCTACCATCAACTTATACACTCCCAGTGGTCATCCCAAAGGGCAACGCTAAGGCGGGCACCACACACCAATAAATTACACTCTTCCATGTGAGAAGCGGTGCGAGGGAGTCGGAAGGAGGGGGAGCCACAAGCGAGTCAGAAACCCGTGTTTCCATCATGGCAACCGGCTCTATCGCTGTTTGTTTTCGTGATGAATGGCAGAGGCGTCTTGTAATGAAACGATCATGCTTGGCAAAGAGTAATGACGATTAAAGTACACGAGCGGAAAATGTTTCCCTCATAACAGCATCATCAGAGTATACATGTTAATTTTCATTTTAATTTTCCTGCATCAAATTCACTTTTTTATTTCTTTTCCCCCTTGCTCTGCAGCTGCTACAAACTTTTCTCTTCTCACCTCTCGCTTCCTTGCAATGTAGTGGGCAAATATTTGCACAAGGAACAACACCAGCTACACCAAACCTATGTCTTGGGAAATGAATCGTCGCTCTTCTAAGTTCAATGAGATAATACGTTTTCTGTCCCTCAACAGCAGCAATAACTTGCCACGTATAAAAATAGACTAAAAAAAACACTCAAATAGTTATAGAGGAAGAGAGAGTAAAGGAGACCCGCTCTTTCTAGTGACCACTGAACATCCTTGTGCGACCTCTGTCTGGAGTTAAATATTTTTCTAATCCAACTTGACCATTGTCCAAGTAAGATAGCAAACTCAATGTAATTTTAGAAATGGACTAGAAAATCGAAATTACAAAAAATGTTGTGACTACCAAAAGACTGTCTGGAGACCAAAGACTTAACAACAGGCAAAGAAAAGAGAGAAGAAACTTAGTAAAGTGTTGAACTGTTCACATTTGGTATTCAGCAAAGAGACAAAGTGGTTTGTCAACAGAACTACAAGAAGCTCTGTTGGAGTTTAGGAAAGTCCATTTAGAATTCTGTTGGTGGCCAACAACCATTGCTCATTGGTTGAATTTGGATTTGAATAAAACTGAGTTTTTGTACACTTAGATCCCTCCCCTAACAGAAGAAAAAATTTCACTCGATGAATTGTCATTGACTTTTATAAAACAAAAAAGCTTCTGAGAATTCATTAAAACACATGTTTACGCCTTCGAAAAACAAGGAGTTGAATTTCCTAATTTGTCCTGAAATCTGAAACGAGTACCTAGATGAAGGATAAAAGAGAAACTCGTGAAATACTACGCCGTGTTGACAGTTGAATGAAGCATGTCTCCGTTACCACAAAAATGAGCTTTAGATGAATAAATGAAAATTTACATTGAAAAAAGAATTAACTAGCCGTCTGACTTATGTGTCTTCCTTAGATACATGAATGATTCTAAGTCATCATTTATTACTTTCTAAAAAAATATAAAGTAGTTAATTACAAAATAACCTTAACCACCTACATTAGAAGACTAAACTGTCATTCCTAGGCCGCCATCCATCAGCTCCAACCATAATGGCCGACAAGGGACGGGGCCAATACTCAGACTACATTTCCCCGGCTCAACCAAAGAGAGCAAGAAAGTGGCGTGAACTTCCTCTGTCGTCCATTTGTCAAGAATGCAATTAATCTGTCGGAGGTATCTGACACCTGATGAGTATATACCTCCTTCCGATACGACTCAGTTTGCCTTGAGGCTAGCAAATTCACTTCCTTTAACACTCGAAAAAAGATTTTTCAGTCCATGTCGCCATCAAACTGTCTTTGGCTTTTACAGCACCTAAGAAAAATATACCCACACAAACTACAATTTTTTCTTTATCTCTTCTTAGGAAAAAAAAAACCTTTTAAGTGCTTCGCCTTTTCCCCCCTCATCCATTTCGTTGCCCATCACCTATTTCCTCAGTTCTGTAAATTCCAGTTTTTTTCCTTCCATTCTCCATCTAAATAAATCCTAAACGTTGAAGGTTAATTCATCTCCATTCGAGTCAAATGTGCCCGTTTTTATTCATGGCATAAATGGCCACCTGGATTGCAAGTGGTTTATATAAAATAGAAGAGGGGAGAAAAGAAGTCCATAAAGACGACGTGTTGCGATTTCAAACTGAATTTGGATTCCAGAGGCTTTTACAAGTCATAAAGCTCGATGCAAAAACTAACGACACGCCCAAGTAAAATCATAAAAAAAATAACAACGACACGTTAGTACAAGAAAACTCGTCACGAATTTGTGTAGGGTACGGAAGACCTCAACTTCTAGTTGCGGAATATGAATAGATAACCCCTTCCTACTAACAAAACGTCCAATCAGGTGTTTTAGGGGCATATGTGAGCCTGATGAATCACCAAATGTGTTTGGCATATCGAATGTCATTTGCAGCGACCAAAGCTAAACTCCTAGTCAAAGATCAACTAGCTTAATCTCTATGGCTCAAACTATTTCCTATGCGATTAGGGACCAAATACATAGAGGCCTAATGACATCCATAAATATTCAAATGACGGGTTATCTGTGTGTGGCTACTGTCATTTCCCACTACCAACTTATCACAGCCTCTGGGCAAGTTGTACACAACGTACACTGCCTTTGGTTTTGATATTTCACAATTCCCCAACCACCTTTATAAATAGAATTTCTAGTAAACTAGTCTGAAATTTTGCATTTTAAAAAGTTTTTCAAGTTACTAAATAAAAAATTCTAATTCGAATGAAACGAGTTATAAATTAAAAATAAAAGAAGTATAATAAATATATTTACCAGTACCTGCTCTGTTCTCGCTGTCTGCCGGTTTCACTTGAATTGGACGGTTCATCTGCAAAGAAGAGAAAAAATAAATATGAGATGCACCGATCAATATTCCCTTTCCTCGTTTAAAGATCAACATAAAATTCTCTTGACTTAAAATGTAGAACTGTATCTGGCTTTTATTCGCCTTTTTCCAATTTCCAACAACCCATCTTATTTAATATCTGCCCCAAATATTCCTTCCATTTAAAAATTCTAAAATTTGTTTTTCTCCTAGAAAAAACCCATCGACACCATATTCATACTCTTGCCTCAAAGGAGCTTTGAAGCATGTCGATTTTGTTGTCGCACACTTGTTTTTAGTTCCTGAATATTCGGTTATAATATCAGACACAATATGTATGCAAATAGCCTCCTAACACCCACCAATTAAGCGTGAGACATGCACATGACTTTGACAAGCCTTCTACCACTTGATCGAGGTCCCGTCTGTTTCTGAATACTTAACAAACTGGAACGCTTTTGCTTTTCTTTTCACAGAAAAAATTAGGTTTCGTTAACATCACAAATGAAAAACAAACAAGCCGACTAATCACCTTCTAAAAACTCCTGGAAGAAAAGAATTAAAAGAAAATCTCACAATTTTCTTGCACCTGACTCCGCCCATACAAAAACCCACTCGTCATTGGAGAGGAAAAAATAAATGACATTTACGTCACTTTTCTTAAACGCACGTTCCTCCCACCTGACCACGCCCTAGAAGGGAAGAAGTAGTGAAAAATAATTTCCTCGTCTTATTACTGCAGTGACGAATGCGTTGTAAAAGCGGGGGACTACGAAACGTGACCAGCAGCCATGAAAAAAGGCGTCTCTCTCTCTCTCTCTCTCTCTGCAAAAAGATCTTTTTGATTACACTCTAAAACTTGGACATTAAAGCGAGTCCCTAAACAAGCAGCAAAAGGGTCGTGGAGCGTAACTCTAAAACTGCCCCTCTGTCCACCCTGCCAGAAGATCTGATACAACAAGAGAAGATATAAAAGTTTTAATTATCTCCTAAGGACCAGTAGTAAGGATTCCTTCACCAAAACACGTCCAAATAACTCTCTCTGGCTTCAGTCGGCTAAATCCCGTTCCCAGTGTGCATCTCGAGCGCTTTTGTCCGCCGCGATTAAAAGGGCGGTGCGTGAGCAGTAAATCAGCTGCGCACCGACTGATACAATAGATTCTATCTACAGAATGGTCTCTGGCTATTGATGAGTCCGCTCAGCAATTGCAATGCTACAGTCAAATCGCCTTTCAAATCCATTTACATGTAATTTGGCCTGTCTCTTCTACTAATCCGTAGGCATTAGACCGTAATGCCAATGCTGCTGTGTCCTGACTACTACACAACGAACTAATACGCTTAGACCTATCCCTATATACTTTTTTCACTACATCGATCATCTTACAGATCAGCCTTCCCTAAAATTAGTTACTTTGGCTGCAAGCAAATCCTCACCCTTCCACACCAACGACTTTCACTCATTTGCCAACTCGGCTTCATCGGAGTGACATAAAGGATTTTACAAGCCCACCTCAATTAACCCTCAAGAAAAGTTGGTAAGGTGTTAAAAATATTCATTAGAAAAAAAAAAAAATTGCTCACTAACTTTTACTCGCTCCGATGATAAACAAACTGTTGCAGCATAATTTTGTAAGCAACATAAAGGAGACACGGCACAATAAATTGAAACGGCCTCTTGGTGGAAGCAATCTGCTTGCAAATAAACAGCGCACTGACAACAACGCACACACTTTTCCCCCTTTGCAATGTACTTTGCTCGTACGGCAGCAATAAAACCCTGTATGATTGGGGTCAGGTATGAAAACGACCCCGAGTGACCGTTATTTCGAGGATAAGGCACTAATGAGACTCGAGAGAAAGGTAAGAGAAATTTCAGCTGGTTAACGATGAACACGCCCATGCAGTGAAAAGGTTGAAAGTGATAAAGAAAAAGGGCAGAAAAGGGCAGGAATAAAAATAAGTGAGAAAAAATGAAAGAATATGAATAAATAAAACAAACCAAGATGCATAAAACGAGGGAGAGAGTGAGACACTCAAAGCCTGTAGCGGCAGGGTGATGACGGTGCAGCTGCAAAAGATTCAATATGGCGCTACCTGTTGCTCTCCAGGAGAGGTTGGCGGGAACAGAGAGTGGGCCAGGTGCCAGCCAACCATGGAGGAAAGGTGCCGGACACGTTCACAACCAATCCGACCAGATGGGAACGTACAACGAGAGCGGCTCAAGGGCGGTTGGCACGCGAGCGTTCGGTTCTCCCTTCACCTCACGCGCACTCCCAGGGCGCTCATCCGGAGCTGCGCTCTAATCGAGTTGCCATAGAAACGGGCGCGTGAATGGCGAGATCCTATTGAAGCAACGCGCGCCGCCTCCCGCCATTCAGCGGACCGTCTTCGCCCGCCAACGAGACAAAGTGCGTGGCTCATTAAGGGAAAACGTGGGCGGGCGAATCTCATCAGGGACGTCTACTCTAAGGTCGAGCTTTCAACCCAGCGGGCACTGTCATGGCGCCGATTCATTTGAATTCATTAGTGATGGTGCTAAGCCCTTAATTGAATTATGCCGCACAATACACCATCATTAGGTTTTGTTTCATCGTCCAACATTTGCCAAAACTCGATAATAAAATTCGCCTACAGCTTGCATACTGCCGGATGGTAGAATCAACAGGCGACGACTGCAGTCTTCTCGGGCTCATGTCACGTGAATCGTTGTCATGGTGATATTGTTTGCAACCAAAGTTTGCACTACCAGAGTTTCTAACCGCACAATGAATGCATAATGAAGGCATTCACAACCTACTGCACTTGTCTGCAGGAATCCTAATGAAGTTTCCCTTCTCAAGATGAGTCAACCTCTCTGACTGATGGACTCGACACTAAATTAACTGCACACAAAATATGCAAAGAATTTTATTCTCTGGGTCCAAGGTATGGTTGTTATTTATCGTTACAAACAGGCTGAAAAGATTGTTGCGAGGGTGGCTCTTCTCTGCAGTTACCCGGGCAACGGCATCCAAGCTCCCTTGCAAAGCCCTAATACACATGCCATCACCATGACAACCGAGCACCAAACGAATGCTGCTTCTTCACTGCGTTTGCTTGTTATTGAGGTAGGGAGAGAGAGGGGGACACCGAGGCAAAGAAAAGGCCCCACCCTTAGCTGCGTGCCATCTTCTATTTCAATTTATAGATAACATCTCATCCGCACAGCGTTTCTAAATGTCATCTAGTCCATTCTCAAGCCACACATGGACGCAATAAGAAGCAAACAGCTGACATAGCTCGCCCTTATCCACAAATACTTTAAACGACGCCTTTTTTTTCTTCTTCCGTCTTCATCCCGCAAACTAATGATTTTTTTTTGCCTCTCAACCCAAAAAAAAAAAAAAAGAAATTCAACTTCCTTTTAACACAGTAGACAGTTTTTCCCCATTCCCTACCTGTAAAAATGAACGATAATATTCAGTCGCTCTTGTGATTACTGATCTTGAGATAAAGTACAATTTCCTGGTCGTTCGAGTTCCCCGTCACAGCTCCCACTGACATTAGGCTTGATTTCCTGGTTATAATTCTTTTCACCAGTGGCAAATCATTTGACGGATCGATTTTTGCATAAACCAAAAATGTTGGCTTTGACAAGTGACTCACCTTCAGAAACAAGGTGTGTACCGTTTGGACACAAATTACCCTGCGGCACAATTCCATCAACAATTTTGCATCTGCAATCATTTTAATTATAAACCACTCTAGCCCTTGCGGCACTACTCACACTTCCAATATTCAAATTCTGCAAATGCCCAGCATCAACTCTTTAGAGGCCAATGCGTGAGCGATAATGGTAAAACAAAACTGCATAAATAAACAATCATCATTTTTAGAGTAGAAAACGACAAGTTTTACTGATAGTCGCCACCAGAGGGAGTTGGCCGATTCAACCGAGTGCGTCAGATGGAAAAATATTCAGCAGCTGTCTTGCTATGCCTTCCATTAGAGGCAAAAGAATTACAGCCGAGAGGACCAAAGGGTTAATGCTATTGCGCGCTGGTGCTGCTGTTGCCTTACCAATATAACTAGTGGTCATTAGCAAGGCAAATGAAGCGTTCATTACAAGCTAATAATCTCGTTGGGAGAAGGGGGTGAAGACATGCAGCCTAACACACGTCACAGCAGCTTCACTTTACTTCCTTGACGAGATGAAACTTTGCCACTGCAGTTACAAATTGGAAAAACTGTTAAGGCACAGATTTCGACAGTGACAAAAAAAAAGAATTGCAGAGGAGGCCAAAGAATTCCTTGTTAGAACAGAAAGTCTTCTAAATCCCAAGAGCGACAACGAAATAGAAACTGATTGGCACACAGTTGGTTGCAACCAAAAGCCAAAAGGAACGAGAAAAGAGGGCGACTTGAATGTGTGGGTGGTAAAAAAACAGTATGTGGGTTGAAGGAAAGGAAAAAAAAATCAAAAAAGAAAAGTTGCCAATTTATAGTGCAGTAAAGAACATTAGGCACGTCAATTTAAGCTAGAGGCGTGGGTATGTCAGAAGTGACCCTTTTCTGTCATGCAACAGAGAAGTTGCGTAGAAAGAAAAGATTTTTGGGGGCTTCCCAAAGGAGTTTTCATCATATGAATATTTCAATACGCCCTAGTTCCTCTTTTGATAATCTACGAGAGAAACCTTTGGGAGTCAAAATTGCTCCCATAAAGGCAATTTCTCTCATTTATGCAATCAGGAAAAAAAAATTAGGTCCTTGTTTTGATACAGAAATGAAATGTTGAAAAAAAAAATTTAAATTATAGAAATTCCATGTGTGTTCGTCTTGTATTAATGACCTGAGTCGACAAGATTATTAAATTTGTAATCTCGCACCAAGTTAGAATTGAAATATGAGCACAAACTCATAACTCGACCGGTTAAAGTTAAGCTACCAGTAGGTGTATTCGCCCACTAAATTACCCAACTGCCTCCCTTCAAAAAAGAAGCGGCTTAATTCAAATAAATTTCATTTCTAATTGGTTGCTCATCCTTCTTCTTAAAATGTGTTGACTAGTAGCAGATGCAGCAATGTTTTTGAAAAAAAATGAGAAGAACTAGGGGATTAAAGTTTCACATAGCTAAACAAAAATTTTAATTAAACTTGGATTAATTGGACCCTCACATTAAAAACAAACCACTCCATGGCAATCAGTAGACTACGGGGAAAAAACATAAAACTTAAAAGAAGATGTGTTTACTTCTGAACGATTATAAATAAAATTTAAAGAACAATGAACTAAAAATAGAATGGGTTGATTCGAATTAGTATTACAACAAATTCTCTTCACCGTCAACTGGGAGCGAAATAAAAGGGTACGCATGTTAATTACTCCGTGATGATGCAATGCAGGCTAAAGGCCATGAATTACAATCTGGAGTTGCAGGAAGAGGCGACATGAACCAAGATTAATGTTCATCGCAGATATCAGCTCACAAAATGAATTGCATCAGCAAAGCACACATTTGCAAATCAAAGAGTTCAAATCCCCATTCTCCCCTCCCTGCTTTTCGTGGTGAAAACAACTTCATTTTTCACACGTTACACTTTTAAGGATTAGTTTCGCATGTAACGAGAAACACACGATTAGCAGGTGTTTCTCGTCCAAACAAAATCCCGTGCAAAGAAGTTGGCCAAACGGAAACTGCAATTCCTCAACAATTTATTTGTTCTTATCGTTAAAGTCCAGAACAATATTTTTTTTTTTCCTTTTGTGAAAACTTGAAACAAGGCCTGTTAGTGCTTTAAGGGTGATCAATATCAGACTCGGCTTGCTATCTACCAATTTATAAAAATCGAATTACTGTGTAAAAAAAAGAAATTTTCTACATTGAGAGAACATTGCTCTGAGAGGGCAAATTCAGTCTTTATTCTCCTTCAATATAACTCGAAACAATTTTTTGTTTGCGACTCTCAGCCTTCAGTTTACAAAAGAAGCAAAACTAATTACAAGACCTAGTCATGAGTCTTTAGGGAGTCCCACGACAATCGCCTAGATAACTGAACCTACATAACTTGAAAAAAATTAAATTATTTCAAGATATCATAGAAAATTTATGAAACTAGTCCTTCGACAATGTAATTCACAGTTCAAAGGTCGAGCCGGGTTTTGATGACCGCCGCTGGATTCGTGGATAAGGTCACGATGCATTTGTCAACTGACAATCAAATATCAAATGACACTGGTTTCATTCGACATTGATGATGAAAAATTAGTCACTACTAAAGCCGCACTGCTAAAAGGAACCAAGAGGAAATTCCCTAGTAATTCTCTACTGCAGTTGACATTGACGACCGTACAGAAGACAGTTGAAAACACGTGACGACGATCACACGTTGCTACAACTATCTTTTTAGGTTTTAGTAGTCTAAGTTTTAGTGTACATGAGCCCGGTTAACGACCCTGGTGGTGAAGGTTTAGTGCGTAAGAATCAAGTACATAGAGTTTTTCAACAAGCAATTTACATATCAGCTTTAGTGATATAACACGAAAATCTTAGAGTAAAACCTTTTCTACTTTTCTCTTTAGTACGCTGCTCTAAAAAACCAATTAACTTACTCATCTTGAAACCACCGACGAAAAACAGCCGAACAATTCTACTTAAGGGAAAGACCTTATCACCCAAAAAGAAACTTGGTGCAAAAGCACACTCGTTCTACTAGCACATACCAAGTGAGAGGAAAAAGAAAAAAAATTTTTTATTCCTGATCCAAACGCAGCAGGAAATGTTTGCCAGAATGACACACTAACAAAAACACTTGCTCGTCTCTCTGGTGCCTCGCTCGAGTGTTAGGACAACATTAGCCAAGGTCTTGGCTGTTGTCTTTACAACGTTTTCACGCTGTCGCCTCTTTTCTCTTGTGCCACATGCCAATCCGTCTTGACGATTGATGTGTGTGAACTGCTTACATCAACATGCGAACCAAAAAATGAAAGAATAACACTTATTCAAAACGGGTCTATTCAATTGGGGCGAACATGCCCGCATTTAAAAACTAATTTCATCACTTGGGATGTTGATCAAACTCATCCTTCGTTCTTAAAAAAAAGAAAAGAAAAAAATCCGATTACAAAACTAGGCTTTTAACCACGGTTTTAGATTCAGTCGTGAAATTTTACCAGCGACTAAATTAGCCCATAAAACGCCTCTTACCACCAAGGATCATGGCCACGCCAGGTGTTGTTAATTTTTATAGCTCGCACTATTTCCTTATTAACCAAAAGCTATAATCAAAATCGTAAATCGCAATGAAAATCGCGCACTACGGACTTGTCCTTTTCGAGTGTTTGTTCCTTCCGCCAAAACACAAACAAACTCATCATGTGATAGACAAGCGCGTGAAAATATTTTTTAACAAAACAAACCGTCACCGAAGGGTTAATGGCAATTTCACACAAATTGACAACCTGACGCGCGCCTCTTAGTTTGCTGCAAGAGGTTGCACGACGCTGATTGGATGAGTAAAAAGAATTGCTTCTGGCTGTGTGAGAGGTCCAATAGGTGGACGAAGAAAAGTGCGTGGGGTATGAGTAAAAATGTTTCCACACCGTTAGAGGAAAAACCGAGACTTTTTCTCATCAGCGCCAGAGGCCCTCGTCTACTTGCCATGCGTGAGATCAAAGGATTTGGACCGACCCGAGGGAATATCTCGTCTCTTTTTTTCCGTTTTTTCTCCTTTTCCATTTCTCTTGAATCTATAAAATAAACCGACGGTCACAGCAGGGTCTCGATTCAAACACCAGCTGCGACTTGCAGGCAAAATAAATCCATTGCAAAACGCACGCGCACAAACTTCGTTTGGGTTTCGTGACCAGTGATGAATAAAACCAGGGGATACAATTTTCAAATGACTCTCTCTACTCTTTACAATTACAGACACAAGTAGTATCAACACGCGACTTAGGTAAACCTTAGTAGCAAATGAAAGCAAACTGCTATTCGACATGATAATAGCTCCCTTTAAATTTGTTTTCTCTACTTTAAGAAGATTAAACGAACATCCAAGCGAAGCATGATAAACATGCGCAACTAAGCTACTCAGCTAGCAAAGCAAAGCACAAGCAGCAGTTTCCCCTCTTCAAGTCAATATGCGCCATCAGGCTTCTCTCTCTGGTTGCTAAGAAACACATCCAACATGGAGACTCTACCATGATGCAAGACGAAAGAGAGGAAGAAAAGCAAAAAAAAAACTCCCCCCCCTTCTATTTTTGCTACTATAAAGAACTCCAAACCAATATGGAGATTCCGGATGAGGGGGGAGAAGTAAAAGAGGAGAAGAAGATGGCATAAAAGATGAGGATGGGGAGTCTTTTATTGCGAGATACGATTTCGGAATAGGACGAGATGCAGTGACCTGTCAGAGTTGTTCTCAAGAAGGCAAATTTAGTTTATTCCATATCAACGTGTTTAGAAAGAGGAGGGTTGGTAGTGAGGCTATTACTCATCGGCATTGGGCTTTACTTCTACCTCGTGCTTATCGTTGGGTCTTGAGAGTGGCACCGTTCGGCCTCAAAATGGAAGTGAATTTGACGAGAGGCTCCCCGAGTCAACCTCGTTAAAGAAGAGCACGAAATTCAAAAGCGACCCTCGCGCGTCAAATCGTGATCTGCAATGCAAACACAGATTGCACTGGCTCGTGAGCAAGGGGGAAGCACAAGCACAAACACACGCAGCAAAGAATACCAGAGAGAATGAATAAAAAGAGGGGGAAAAGGGAGAAAATTTTTCAAAAAAGGGTTGAGAGCTGGTGGTGAAAAGGATAGAAAGTTGGACCGCATTGCCACGAGGGGTTTGAAGAGGAGTTGCCATTTGTGATTGAACATTACAAATTATTTTAAGATTTCAATTAACTCGGTTAACGCCTGATTGGAGCTGAAAGGGCTTCTCAAATATTCTCATTAGTCTCTGATTTGAGCAAGAGTTTGTCCTCGAGGTTTTTTTTCACTACAGGGGCTTCGCTTCAAAACTTGCCTAATGTAATTTGTTAGCAATTAATATGGCGAAACTTGGAAATGACGGCCTATTGTGAGCAATGACTCATCCCCATGTGGTTTTAAAACGTGCAACTCAGAAGAACATTTTACTGTACTAATAAGAAAAAGTTCTAAAAAAATAAGAATGAAAATGGTCTAGCAAAAAAAGTACATGAATTAAATATAACATTAAATCGAGTAACGTGCTAAATTTACACTCTCAGTACATAAACATCAATTTACGAAAAAGCGAGCAACCATTAAAAAAACTTCATTTTTTTTCCTCCATGAATCTTATTGGTTCTCCGTAACTGACCGCCTTGCCAACACTCGCTTTGCAGACTAATTACGAATGTTTGCAAGTCACATTTTAAGGCTAAAGTACGAGTTGGTTGTAGTGAGACACTTTGGTCGGTCATAATTCACTCAAGAAGATCCACCAAAAGCATCGTTTACAACGGGAAACAACAAGACCTAATACCTAATTTTGCGAGCTGGGAAAAAGACTAATTTCGAAAGTGTAGGACATAATTTAGAATGTAGATAAAATTGGTTGGGATGAAGAAAGAAAAGAGAACCGCACAGGAGAATTGTCTCTGGATGTCAGCTGCTGATGCATGGCCAAGTGAATGAACACAATGGCCGCTTCCCAAACCTCGGGCAAAAATCAATACGGTTTGATTGCTTTATCAGAGTGCGCACACACGCGCCAGTAGCCGGCACTCACAACCCTTTTGTTCCTCAAGCAAAATGAGTCGCTTTTCAATTCGCAAACCTCAAACCACGCTTTAAAAAAATATAAAAATAGAAAAAAAAATTCAATCAACCAGTTCTTCCAAAACGTCGTTCTTTCTATTTTCCACCTTTTAAAGATATTAACTGCGTCCCCCCCTCTTCCATCTGAAGTACAATGAACAACAAAGATGGACTTTTCTCCTTTTCGAATCTCGAGGGAAAAGGGACCAGAAAAAGTTCAATTAGAAAAATAGCATTCTGCAGGACAGAACCTAGTTTAAAAATATTTCTCTCTCATGTTTCCTCATGATTTAAAATTATACGACCGATAATTCTGGCAAACTTAAGTAGTGGTCGTAAATAATCAAATGAAATGGCAGCTTTTTGCTTGTATATAAATACCATTCTTCCTCATTAACTGCTATACAAGTGTGTTACTTGTAAGCTCACAAACGCAATAAATATTCACCGTTACATACCCCAGCACCACAAACTCAAAATCTTTGTTCATTATTCATCGCCAGTTCCAAGTAAAAATAAAAGTTTTAAAAAGATAAAAAAGACTCTTCGTTTATTTATGACTCCCACTTTTCCAACGCCAAGGAATAAAAACTCGGTTTCAAATTACATCATCAAAATTAATTTCCGGACGCACACGTGGACGGGTTGTAATCACCAACGTGCTCGACCGACGAAAGAAGCAAAAAAAAAAGGGGAAGCCCATTTCCGAATTCCACTTGTTGGTAAAGCAAACGAGTTCAGTTGTGCGCCCCCACCTAGTAATCACTCCCGTCAGGTTAACGTCATTTGGGCAAAGGCCACAAAGACTTCATCCCCTTTCTTTGGACTACTAACTCCATGCTTAGTCGATCAATACGTATAGTCGTTCAAAACCCCCCTTCTTATACAAAAAGGAAATGCTATAGAACGAAAAAGAAGACGAGAGAAGGTAAAGATGGTTCATATACTTCTTAGAGAAAAAAAGTTCTTGCGCTCTCGACATACCAAAAGCTTTAAGATGAGGCAAACAAGTTGGGCTGAAAGGAAAACTCGCTCCGATTCACACCTGGTCAACACCTTACACTTAATGCACCAAATAACTCATGTGGTGTCGGTTAAGCGCACACTTGCACAAGAGACTAGGGATGGTGTTTTCTTCTTCTCGAAAAGAATGGATGACAAGAAAAAAAAGGGGAGGGGTTGGGGAACGGAAGAGAGAAAAGAGAGTAAATGCCACGATGGAATCCATCGTCATGGTAACGGCACGTGCCGCGAGACAAAACACCTTTGAAAAACGCAAGCAGGCGCCTGCTTTTCACCAAACTATCTACCCGCCCTTACCCTATCCCTTCTCTACGATTCTAGGAAAAGGGGATGAAAAAGTGTTAAGTAAAAAATACAAGGTGAAGCTCATGGCCCCCTTTTCACTGGTTTCTGCAAACTCTAATTTCATTGCGAGATGCCATTGAAAATTCCTAGAGCCGCAGTCCTTTGGCTCCTTATTGACAGCAAATCAAGTTCCATTAATGCCATCTTAAAGTACTGGGGCATTCGAGCCTAATTCCATTCTTCATGTCATAGCCGTTAATATGGGCATAAAGCACTTTTCGCCAGATCCACTCTCGTTATAGTCATGATGGGAGCTGTAAAAATCACCTCAATCACATCATCGATGAAATGTTCCTGCCACCAAACTTATATTTAATAAACTTAAACAACAAATTCGAGTTAACTTCATCCTTCAACTTCAGTCCGACATCCTGATATTAAATTTTCCATGAATCTTCATCGGTAGAAGCGTACAACCGTTTCTCGATTAGCGCCAACTGAGTCTGCTTTTGCCCATGCTTCATTTCCTATCGACCTCGGGTGATGTTCTATCTGCCATCTGCATGTCCCACAGTCATATACACCCCCTCCCTTCAACCCGTTTTAGTCGAAAACAAAATTACTTCTTCATTTGCCTATACTGAATTCCTTTCATTTTACATCTATAAAAAATTACTCGAGGGTGAAAGTTCAATTCGACTTCCTTCCCCACAAACAACTTTTTTTCTATTCCTTTTTCTTTACTCTTTTCCATCTCATCACGATCAATTCATAGATAATTCAGCATCCGACCCAACACTCCAATTAAATCGGCAGTGTGCCGGAAATAACGAAGTGAAAGGGAAGAGGAAAAAAGCGGCATAATGAGTCCCCAGCTCTTTCAATCAATAAAAGTGATACACGACATCAAAAAGAGAGATTGAGATGCGGCCTTGTAATGATGCGTCTTTTCACCAGTTGGTGTTGTTAACTCTTATTAACTGAGCTGTATGATATCAGATATAACTTCTTTCCAAGTCCAGTCAGACGAAAATCATTACTGTATCACATTTTATGTCATCTCAAACTACACACCTGGAACTAAATTGACAAGATAACACACTCGGAGAACCACAACAAATTCCTGTGACAACTATTTTTTGATGGAGACAGATCTCGTTTCTTTTACACCCATTTTCTTCTTGTAGGCACTTCAATTTCCAGATGAAATGGTGTCCGTTCTTGAAAAGCGCACATGTGCAAACTGTTTACGAACGTCATAAAGAAAAGTCTCCCTTTTGGATATTGAAAATTCGACTGTCCACTGATCCATCACAGTTGAGCCTGGAGTCACTCGCTTTGGCGTGACCTCTTCCACCTCTCTCGTCTTCATGGCCGAATGATGGGTAGTGTAGAGGAAATGAGCCATTTACTCACCACCCACATTGATTTCTTCGCACACCTTACAACCCCTGAGTACCTCCTTCGATTTCGTCTTCAGAGACCCATCCTTAATCCAACCTCATCGCGCAATTTCTAAATGTCCAACCAACCGTAAAAAATATAAAATCAAGTAAAGAGAATGTCGAAAAATTTTATATTAATCATGAAGCTATGTTGTATATGATATACGATGTAATAAACAAACAGTAATATAATAAAGCGAGTAAACAGAGTTGAGTACACAAATGTAGTCAATCAATAAAATTCAATTCTTTCAATTCTGTGATCTGAGCAAACAAAAAGAAAAAACTTGCTATCATATTGTAACAAGTAATAAACCATAATGCACATTGTCAAATTAGATACCCATTCTAAAAAAACGTAATTCAATATTTCATCCAGCGTGAACTAGTGAGATAAAAGAAGAAATTCAATGATAAATTTGATTTACAACAATATAATTGCATTTCTAACAACGGCAGGAAATTTGTAGTGTTTGTAACTCTACAAATGGCGCCGGATCCCGAGGGACTAATGCAGCAAACAGATACACGGAGTCGAGAGCCATAAATAATTACAACTGCAAGTCTCATCCAGTCGAGACAATTACATCTAGTGCAGAAGAAAGATTCAGACACCGCAAACTGCTCCGCCATCTACTAGATGAGAAAATACTGCTTCAACACGTCAAAGTAGTCTACTAAGAACTAGGCCAAAGTAAAACTTGAAGCAATATAAAACTGAAATGGCCTCCACTTCATCAATTAAGAGTTTTTCTGGGAAGTACCGACAACACGTAGCAAATACCCTCGGCCATCATACGGTTATAACAACTTTCATACAAACTCTCAAGATTCATAACCATGGTCATTAACCGAGACTAAATGAGAATTTATGATTCAAAACACGCAGATCGATCAAGCGACAACTTAAAACCCATTTTCAGCTAGTATCTTCTCCTTCAAACGTTTTACACTCTCCGTACGTACATTAAACTATTTCTTGCACTCGTTACACGGGCAATAAAATAACACGAAAAGTCGACTTTTTTCATTCCTTGCTGCATATACATGTGCAAAAGCTTTCCACTTGTACAATTGTATTTGCATCGCCCTGACTGCAATCTTGTCTGCAATTCAATTGGTCCACCATCACAACAAACCTTCAGTAAAGAAAAAAAAAAAGTTGACGACGAGCAAGCCAGGAAACGGCGCCCTCAATTGCCTACAAATGAGCCCACAGTGCCACAACTACTCATTGCCATGCAAATGCCCTCCTTCACCACTACCCTGGCCTCGATGCACACACAAACTTTACCTCGACCCAATCTCTTCTACTTTAAAATCTTGGGTCCACTATGCACGTTCCCGTTTTATTTCCAATGTGCAAGTGCGAAATGCCAGGTAATGGTGCACCACTGCCCTTCTATTTTTCCAATCTGTCTTAAGTAATTGTACACAGTCGTCCACCACGTTTCAAATAGTACCTGGTTATCGGTTCCGTGCACGTACCTCATTCAATTTTTTTTGGGTTTTCTATTTTTTTTTCTATTTTTAGTGGCTGTGGTAACAAAGAAAGATGCGTAGTTTCTTTTCTTTAGTAAAATTTCCACAGAAAAGAGATAAAGAACAGAACAAATCTAACACAAGAGAATTTCCGGTAGGAATTAGTAAACTTGAAGCCAAGTTTGGCTCAAATCCCATCTTTTCAATTTCATCATCATCCTCGTTTAATAAGAGTTTGCGTGGCCTAGTTACTTCACGTGTCCCATCTCGTGACAAATTGAAAGCACGAGTGGTGCTTCATATTTTCCAAATATGACTGGCATATTTTTCATTAGGAATTGAATCAAACAGAAGAGAGACAGTCAATAATAAAAAAAAAAATCTTCAAATGACATTACCAATAATAAAAAAAAAATCTTTCCATACGAAACTTCAAGCCTTAAGTATTTTCCATTGACATCTCATAACTGTTTAGAAAAATTAAATTAAATTATGCAAGAAGGAAATTTAGTCTTCTTTTAAGACTCTTGAGAAAACTTTTTGTTATCATAAATCCCTATTTATAAATTCATGTAACAACCCTTAAAGCCTTTCTAACTTTTTTTTTATCTGTACGTTGTATCATTCTACTTCTAAAAACTTTGATGCTGTTGAAACATACACAAACAACATTAAAATTTCACAATATCCAAAACCTTAAGTCGAATCCATTATCTACCTGCGTACACAAGGACAATGGCAAATAAAATAAGCTGAAAAAACATGTTTAAAAACTAATTTCTATTGAAATATCTTTTGTCATTTCATCTAGTATAAAGAACAATTCATTATTTAATTCTTGACAAAATGTTTAAAAAAATATACATTTTGAACCTAATTCTGACAATGGTTCCATTGAGCTTGATTAAATCAAGCTTAATGGCCATTCCCGTGTTTTATAATATCAAATTTACACACTAACTTAGAAAACGACTATAAAAACTCCATCTGATTGCATAAAGTGAAATAAAGGAAAACAATTTACATTTCGTCACACAACAAACAACGTACTCATTTCAAACGTTAGTTAACAATATATTTTTTGTTATATAGCCTTAAAACTGTTTTAATATCGAATGTCGTCTCTGCATGAATAATACTTACTAATGGATCATTTTACACAACAAACTCCAAAATCCACGGTCGAGTGTTTTGTCGGTCTAAATCCCTTGGAGAATTTATTTCATTACTTGTTTGTTAATTAAGTCGGCCATATTTCATCCGACTCATTACGGAGACCGCTCTAGTAGTCGCGTGTTGCTGCCCAACAGGGTATTAGCATCATCCTCAGCTCGTTTATCTCTACTCTCCCTCCTATTTCCTTTTCATTTTCCATCTTTTCTATCTCATCCTTTCCCCCAGCTCCTTTTCGCAGATCCAATTCAGTACACAAGCAGAAGTTGTGATAAAAATTTTTTTTCTCAGGAAATAAAATGCGCTACTTGCGAGGCGAAAAGTGCAAATGAGACAAAAACCCCGGGTGAGAGAGTTGCCATCAAGTCGGGACGCTAAAAACAAACGTCGGTCTCGGTCGCTTCCGCTGAGCCCGCACATTCCGCTCGAACGCTCAGGTTTTCGGGCTTCAGCGGGGTGACGAACCAATGACGAGGATTAGGAGAATGAGACCGACGGGCAGACCGCGGACTTTACTCGGGTACATTCAGAGCTAACAATTTCATCTTCTCGACCTCTTTAACACGAACACTTTGACTATCTTTTATATCAACAGAAAGAGAGTAGCCCCAAAAGTTTTCACGACACGGACAGATTGTTGACAAGCCGACCTTCCGCTCTTTTCGTTTGGCACAAATCAAAGCCCCTTGTAATCCGTCACGTGTTTGTTTGTCCCGTTTTCTATCCTGTTTGTGATGAAATCTGTCCCCGAGAAATCGCAACCTCCGAGCACAAAAGCCATCTTACAGGATGACTTCCTGTCTCCATCGCAACGGGGGAGCAAGTCGTCTCTTTTCGGTGGCCCCTTCTTCATCAGGATCCATTGAGTTATAGCGTGGAATTCGATCAGAGCTTTAACTCATCCATTAAAAGCAATGTGAACCTCCAACAACAAAGTATATAAAAAAAATCAGTAGAAAATAATCTTTGAAAAACAAGGAACTCTATACCCAACAAAACACATTATAGAAAGCCTTTCTATTCAATAACAAACCTTTTATTATTTATAGTAGCGGCTCAAACTTTGGACAATTTTCATAACTATATGGTGAAGCAATAAATCAAGTAACTTCGACCATTGATTTACAACTCACACGAAATCCAAGTCGGTAATAACAAAGTTATGCAGTGCGTGAAGCCAATATTACGTCACGAACACTCCCAAGTCTCTCTGGTCACAAACTGTAACGGCAAGCAGCAAATTCACTTCCCCCATCAACTCAGTGCAACCCAATTCAATTAGCCAAATGGCGGCATCACCGTGGAGACAAGCCCTTTGATCTTCTCTGCACTTACTCTAGAAAAATGCCCGCAATCCGATTGGACTCTAACATCGTGCAAATTAAAGACATATCGTCAACAAACCCTCCACCTCCATTTCCGACACCGTTAAAAATAAACATAAACAAGATTAAAAAATTATTATTGAAAAATGAGTTCATAGTCACGCTTGAAAAACAAGTCAGAAATTTGCGATCAAACCCACGCCAGTAGACAACGGTTTTTGCGCATGACAGGAAGAAGAATGACTTCACTGACAATGCGCATCCTCCATGCCTATCAGGCAAGATGCAGCTTTAGGAGGAGGGTGAATGGGATGTGAGAGGTAGAAAGGCTGCTAGAAAGGAAAAACGAACGACCTCTACCTTTAGATATCGAACGTTTAATGAAGAAAGCCAGGGATAGAAAGAAGAATATGGCATCTAATTGGAAAAAAAGAGAAAACGATTTCAATAAATCGCACCCAAAAAGAAGGCCAGTCTGTTCTTCTGTCAAACTGCAGTTGGCATTTTATAAACCGTATGATTGACAGAGTTATTGGCAGTGTGAAATGCACTTGCCTATCCTTTTCCACAGCTGCCAAAAAACGATTGAAAAACTTGCCTTTCTTTTTTTTTCCGTCTGCTAAAAAAAGCCGTGTTGACCATCTTTGAGTGGATTTTTTTCTCCGACAAATTCTTCTCTCACGCACTCGAATAAATTGAAAAAAATAAAGTGTAATATCGCGTCAAGACAGAAACTTAGGCTCAGCGTACGTTGTCTTAATAAAAATATCAAAATTGATAAAGCGCAGATGCAAGTCGAAGTTAAAAGTTTAAGAGAAACATTGAATAGTGTTTTGTTATTGCTTCTTCTTTCTCTCTAAAAACCTGTATAAAACATTACAGTACACAAAAGGCAAGTAACATGTTCTCCTCCATCAAAGTGGACATTACTCCTTCAACTAAGGCATTGAGAAAATGGACAGATGTTGTTCCCTTGATACCCTAACAAAAGCAAAGCATGAAAACACTTTTAATTTCACGAGATTTACTTTCTAGTTTCAAAAAAAAAAATCGGTCACTTTATCGAAAAATCACTTTAAAAACCAATTTCAGCATTCCATTTACCAGAATCCTCGAAGCGGATGTAGTTAAATTTCATATCGACTTTGCATGATCTAAAAAGCCTAACAAAATTTAGAAAGCCATTTTGAGTTTATTTTAAAGTTAATATTTGACCTACGATGGCCTAAGTGAGCCTGTCGAGAAAATTAAGTTTGTCAGTGTTGCCACAGCGACAGGCAGGAAAACATCCTTGATCTGATTTCCTAGAGAAAGTCACTAGAAGAGAAACTCTCTTTTTCTTTTTTTTTTAGTTGTAACCAGTAAATTGAGGTGAGGGGAAAAAGGCAGGCTGAGCTGATGGACGGGTTCCTTCATGAGATGGGAGGAGGTCACGCCCCAAGCGACCCTCTCACGTCAATCGCCTTTTTAGGAAACAATAAAAAGCCCGTTAGAGTCAATCTCGACAAGACGCTTGTGAATGCAATTAAAGACAGATTAAATCCCTCACTCCACCCACGTTAACGTCAATTGACACGCTTACTAAGTTGGAAAACGGGATACTGGCAAAACTTTTTATTAAACAGGGGAGTCGCAGTCCAATTTTTCACTTGAATGACGCGCGACAAATATTCAAACCGTGTGCGGTTCACCAAAACTAAATAAGACGCGTTTGGCAAACTCCCCCACCCAATTTGCCTATATGTAAATTTCCAACAAATTTTTCTTTCGTTCAAACATTGGAAAGTCAGTGCACTCCGTCGTGCAAACATTTAAACATTGCTACGAATTGATGGCTCAATTTACACGGACCCATCTCAAAAGTGCAATATGAGAAAAGGCACAAAACGAGGCGAGAGAGATAAATTGTAGGCAGTTTACTAAAGAAAAACTTCCATAACTCATCAAATCGTTCACGATTTGATTTAGCCATAGAGTATTGGTGGGGCTTGGGTTGGTAGGGGGAAGGAGTTTCAATAAACCGCGCGTCACACGAGAATATAAATGATATCCCGGTGCATCCGTTGGGTTTCCTGCATTCATCCTTCTGCCTCCCACTTCCCTCTGGCATTGTCAGTTTCCTCGGGACGGCGTGCAACCATTTGGAGTTGCCATGACAACCCACCTTGAAGGGGTGGAAGTGTAAGGTTTCTGTTATCGAACATTCTCTTGAGATGAAGGCGCAGCATCTCGTCAACCCAAAGAAAAGTTGTCCACAAGCAAAAAAAAAAAAAATTTCACGACGACAAATTTCCTGCAATCAACTTTCAATAAAGAAGCGGGTTACATTGCAGTTCACTGTCCTTTGAAGTGATATTGCAAAAACAAAAAAAGTTGAAAAAAAAAAACAAATTGAGTTGAAACGCCATTAAATAGGACGAGCGTGTTTACAAAGTTTTAAAGTCTCTAGTCAAACTTGTAAATTCTCTTAAAAGCGTATACTTTTGTTTATTCCGAAAAGAAAATCCCCGCAGTCTCATCATTTCAAGTTGGAGGACACAGTTGGACGTTGTCAGCTGCCAAATGAGTGTGTGATAAAACAAAAGGCACTCTCGGGTCATCTCACACTGGCCTTTGCCCAGCTCTGTTCGCATGGAGGAACCCTACCACAAGACTAACGACGATTCCCCGAATGTCAACAAATAGCTAGTATTTAACCACAATTTAAAGCAACTTCAATTAAGCCTTAATGTACCCAACTTCAAATGGACTCAAAAAATACTTTCCTTTTATCCATTTACAGAGTCCATCTGGAGATTCAAATGTCCCCAATGACCACTGTTAATATTTCATCGGTCTAACATCAGGTACTAGCCTTTCATAGGCTTTTGCAACTAGTCAACTTTTTTTCCTTCTCCTCTCTTTGACCGGATATGAAAAGCTGACCGAAACCTCCCCAACCACTCACTCTCGTCTGTCCACTGAGAACCTTTCACTGCGCACGCGCACACAAACAAAAAAGCACACACCCACGCACAACCCTACTCGACACACGCACCTTCCTTCCTGCAACCGGGTTTCAAAGTGACATGTTGGCCACAAAACACAATACACTGCACAGTCACGTTATAGGCAAACGCAATCACGAAATCCTTATAGCATCAATTTTCATTTTCTTAATGGGTAAAAAAAAAAAAGCATAAAACTAAAGTAAAGTTTGATAGCCAGGATTGTAATGTTAAGCAATTTGCGTCACTCCTAAGTACACATTATCATCTATTCTATGGCTATTTGGTTAAATTTGCAATTTAAGTTGGGGTAATATATTTACAATAAATGTACTTCGAATTTAAACTTTTGAAGAAAATACAATTTACCCTTTAAAATGTGACGCGAATTTACAATGTAACAACGTCAAGACAAAGCAAAAAAGCGACTTCATCATCAACTCAAAATAACAGCGCACATGACAAAAGACTTTTTCTATACATCTTTTCGTTTTCCAATTTTTCAAAAATTTCTAAGACCCACGAGAGCAGCCCATTCATACAACTTGGCACCAAATTCGAAACAAGATTAAAAGTGAGGAAAAAAGAGTGAGAAAAGGAGAGCGAGAAAAAAAAAAATGAGTCAGGGATGAAAAAAATAAGATTTGTCGCCTCTCTATACACCTGTTGACACAAAAGACGCTATCATCATGTGCAGCATCCAACGCCCACGCCCAGGGTTTTAAAAGAGGGTGGCCACCATTCATTTCCAACACAAAAGATGGCGCACGAAGGCCTCGGGCGGGCACACCAGATTAATCAGGCTGAGCAATTAGTGCACTGCCATCTTCTTCCCCAAGGCAAAGCAGACTCCGTTTGGAATTAGTGTTCGTCACTGCACCAAAACTTGCACAACTCCCACGCATTCATGCTAAAACTTAATTAAAATATTGACTTCAGATTTATTAATCTCTGAAGTGATGAAAAGAATCTTTAGCAATGCACGTTTCACATTTCGTAACCACAACCACAAATAATAAACAAGAATATGAATACATCCACTCCTATAAAATACCACCCGATATTTAATAACAATCCGTCTTTAGAAAACAAGACGAAAACAGAACTCATCAGGACGTGTTTCCATGGCAGCAAATAACAAATCCTGCTGCATTCGTGGGATCCAATGCTTTAGGTAGGATCCTGTTGCTAGACTGCAATCATAATTTCAGAGGGAAAATGATAAACATACTAAGGTTATTTTCAGTTACTCGCTCTAGTCCTGAGTCAGGGAATATATCGACAAAATTATTATCTGCTTCAATTCTGATTGCCCAGGCATGCTTGTGAAAAGCTCAGATTTCATCCTAATTAAAACGGCTGACATTGGTGTTGTAGGCAAGTCTCTAATGACCACGCGACTCAGGATGTTCTACCCAATCAATTTGGACTTTAATAAATCTCAGATGTTGACTTCCTGTCACAATTTAATTTACCAATTTCTATATGGATTGAGATGTATCACAAACCCACTTATGACTCCAAGTGACAAATTTGATCAGTTCTACGTACGTATAAGATGAAATTATTTTGCCTACATGCTATTAAGAGCTTGCTTCAAAATTATTAAGCGTTCAACATCGTTTTAATATCCCCACTTTTTTTATTTTTCAGTGTTGATAAAAAAATCAATAGGCAAAATACAAATAAAAGATATCGATTTACTATTTTGCATTCGAAATTCTTTCAACGAATGAATTTACCTTCGTAATATATTATAATACAACCCAATTAAATTCTGCAGTAAAAGATGAAACTAGGCCGGTAATAAAATACTCATATATTTGCAAATTATTAAAGCTAAAACATGCGACTAATATAATTTTTCATAAATTTAGAAAATAAACAAGCAGCAACATTAATCCCATCATTTAAAAAATGGGAAAAATTAAATAGCAATGTTATGGCACGCTTAGAGGCAACAAGTGGTGGGAAAAAGAAGAGAAAATTTTGCAGTGGTGCAATGCAGAAGGAAGAGTGTTCGATACAAGTGAAAGGGGAAGGCAATCTGAAGCGGTTGGTCGCCTTCTCGTTTGCACTAATCTCTTCACAATGATGAATGTAACTCAAAGGACAGTAGCCTCCACTAGTCCCTCGAGTAGTTCGCGCCGCACCGAGCGCCCAGGGGTCATAAATCACCCGTTGGCCGTGCTTGTGTATGGCCCTCAATATTTTCCAAATGAGCGGCTTTAACAGGTGATCGCACTAGGTGATTGGATGTGGGCAACCACGTCTGCATTTGCTCCAGTTGAGCGAGCAAAAAGTCATGCACGGACGAAGAGCAGAGTGGCACGGTTTTGAAGACCTAATGTAGTTGGTGGAGACAAATCATAGTATTCGCGACATGCCAATCTCCCTCCCTCCCCCTTATCATGTGGCGAGACGTGAACCGATGGGGGTGACCAGATATGCACGTTACGCTTCCACATGGTTGCGCTGCGACAGCCATTTTTCTTTCGTTTTAGTCACCTGCCTAGAGGTGAAACAAAACGGGAGAATATTATCACGTTCGCTTAGTTTGTATAAATCTCATGGTTTGTAAGATTTGCCCGTCGGCCATCGATTCTTTTAATTCCCTTTTGCAGTATACACTTGGGTAAAACTCTAACTGAGCTGGCTGCAATTGCCTCTCCTTATCTGGACCAAGGAGCCACGACCCAAATTTGCTTATCAAAGACCATTCGTTATTTTCACAAGGTGTCCAGCTTATCAGGCCTCCGTATTAAGTGTCGTGTTATCACCGCCCAGTTGCCGTTTCACCCGGCCTCGCAACATCAAGGCAGCGGCCATTACGCCTTTCCCATGCCACCAAGTTCCTTCACCTCGAGAGGCTCTTTCCACCATTAGTTTATGAAAATTGCACAGCCTCTTCGCCTCCGTTCGCATTCCTTACAAACAAGACAAATTACACGGAGTGTTAATTTCTAAATGCCAGGCTCGTACATCACTTAACTCTCGAGACAAGACGGCAACAAGACCGGTGACCATTCGTCAATGTGTCAACTCGGAGCTCCGGCTGGCAAAACGCACGCAAAACGGCTCCGAAAAGAGCACAAACATCTTCCCGGTTCACCTCGAGCGTCACACTATTAACACCAAACGTGCTTCATTGCACTTTAACAAGGAATAAAAGCCAGAGAATTTTATCACGCGTGTCTACCTAACAAACTAAACCACACACGCACACAAACCTGATGAGGAAGTTCAACTACTACCACATTCAACTAACTCAAATTAAAGAGAACTGATAAAAAGGAAAATAACAAAATAAATGGCTAGAATCATCACCCAAACGACCTGCATAATAACTGGTTTTAAGCCAAACAAGATAAAACGCATCTCACACAAGAGAGATGACTCATCACAATTAAGGGGAGAAAGAGTTTTGGCAATATGATATACATGAAAAGGAGGGTTGACAAAAACGAGGCGCATGGTTTGGGCGAACAGAGATAAGAGTGTAACAAGAGAGTCCACTTACCGCCAGCATATCACATTCAAAGTGCGTGAGCCCTGCTTTCGCCCGACCAGTGGCGGAGCAGCGTGCCTGCAGAGTTTGGCGAGGGGGCGCTAGTGGAGCGAAACGAGAAGAGCTTGCTCGGCGGCACACCTGGTCTGAACCAATGCCATTGCTCGGAGGTGCTGCCCACTACCACTCGAGGAACGGCCCACGGCTTGACACGGGCCACACGCGCGCGCACACTCGCGCGGACAAACAAACACTCGAAAAGCAAAAGCTGCGCGCGACTCCTCCGATCGACCGACAAGCTCAACAGCTGCGGAGGGGGAATGGGGGATGAAGGAAAAGAGGGAATGCCTAGCCTCGTCACCAGGAGTAGTTACAGCGCCTACCAAAAGGGGGAAAGGAAAAGCAGGAAAAAGAGAAAGAGGAAAGAAAAAAAAGCCGCCAACACAAGAGAAAACGAGCGCCTTCTTAGCTGTCCAATCTGCGTCTTAAAAGTACTTGCAACCGTGAGTTGTTACTTTCACTCGTACAGGAAAAAGGTTTCAACCTTGGACTGCTATTGCCGTCACATGTCATTTACAGAATCCGACGGCACTACAACCGAGGAGGCGGCCGCTCCAACTCCCCCTAGTGCGGCAGAGTATTTCATTAGTTGACAGCCTTAGTACCGCCCCTTCACTTTATCTGCCTCGCAGCACTGGATAGGAGAAGATTGCCACCAAACTACTGCAGCATCGTTCTCCTCTCTCCGAAAAATTTTTCACGTTTTAACGATTTTTTTTTCTTTTCTCTCACTCACTTTTCCAGCACACCATCCTTCTTTTCAAAATTTCGCCAAAAGGCCAAACATACAAACGGACTCTCTAAAGAGGGAAAGGCAATTTTCACAATTTTACCCCGAGCGACTTTATATTTCAAACATGATAAAAATTACAAGTAGTAATTTCATATATCAAATTTTAAAGCAAAAGAAATGTTACATCCACTTTATTTCTCAAACATTTTCAATTTAAAGTTGCCATTTAAAAATCACAATTAAAAGTTTTGGCAAACAAATTAATAATAACAAATGGTTATTTCGAAATATGTTTGGAATGAAGTGGAGACGAAAAAAACACGCGCTTCTATTAATTTATCCTATTCATCTAAATACGTGACACCCGCATATTTATGACTTTTTCATATCATTTTATCGAAAGCAACTCGGAAATAAAGCCGTACGAGTGTGTTACATCATTAATTCACATTATGCTTAAACACGTCGGATGAGGGCGTGAGATTCGGGAGGAACGAGTCTCACTGTCGTCGTTATTAATTTCGCATCCTTTTTCTTCAAAGTGGGATTTGCAAACACAATCCAACACGATCCGCATTACATAACAAATCACTATAGAAACACAAACTAAACCCGCCAATAAATAAAAGAAAATAAGAAACGAAACACAAGCGAACAAACAAAACAACATCCACAAAGTACAATAATAAAAAAAAAGAATTTTTCTCAACAAGGCATTTTCTTGGTCATTTTCCCTTACTTTACTCGCTACAATAAATCAGTAGGAAAGAGTCTGACTCCTGCTATGATGGTAATAACTCTTTGAGCGCAATATTCTGCTACTAGACCCATAACAACATGGGTTTATTTTTCTGGAAATCTTCTTTCGCCCTTCATTTTCATTAGTTATTGGAAAAGGTGTGTGCAAAATGGTGAAGTCATCTCTTCTTCATACCAAAGAATAAACCAGAGGCAGGCAGGTCGCATTTTCATGCCAGCAAGCACCTTTAGCACTTGATGATTCGACAACTTCACTTGGTGAAGAAGGGGAGCTGCAGCACATTAATTTGACGTACACACCGCCCCGTCGCATCGGATGACTATCCGGTATATTAATTCCAGCAGGAACATGCTCTACCACTCAACCCTCGTGCACGCACCCAGATTCCAAATGAAGGTAACTGCTGCTTCCATATCTTGCCTCTCTAATCGCACCGGCAAACAAATCAACATAATAAAAATCACACATTTACACACACGCGTTTCATACGCACTGGGTTTGTCGTGCCTGTAAATCGCCCTCTTATAGGCACTTTCTTGCATTCGGTCATCGTCATCATTAACATAATGGGCCAATTTCCGTGCGATGGGCAAATTGATAAGTTGCAGCCTTCTGTTTAATTTCGGCAATGGCATTTACTTGCTCTACTAAGCTCACCACGGAGACCAGCAGCTGTAACCTCTTTTGTAATTCCGCTTTGTTTGTTGCGTCATTAATATTTATGCCAGACTTGGTGTCTCTGATTGGCAAAAAGCCAGTCGGCTTGTTCCTCAAAATACACACCCGTTTTGTTTGTTTGCTTACGAACTTGCACTCTTCTCTCCTCCCAAAAATTTAATATCGAGCAAATAAATCTGTTTATTGGCAGTCAAGTCTCCACGAGACAAAGAGATTTTTCTTTTTTTACTTCTTCAAGTCTCTGGATGACCCGTTCCTGACCTAACTCAACCATTTGAGGACGCCAACTTCACCACGAGTGGAGCCATCAACTGACACAAATTACGTCCAATACTGCGGGTAAAGATGTACGAGAATAAATCAAAGATCGAGTGGCGCATCCTTCCCAATTGCTGTTTACTTCGCCGCCCAAATGTCAACACGATCCAAAACTCAGCTCCCACTTAAGACGAAAAACAGAAACGGAAAGATCATAGCCGTTGAGTGAAGAAGGACGGAAGGAAATGACGCCACACAAACAACACATCAGAATGGTCCCTAACCCCACCCATCGACATCAATCCTCGATCCCCAGTTTTCCCCTTTTCTCTTTATAAAAAAAAATCATTTCTTTAAGCTGACAAAATGAATTGTGATTCTGTCAAAAAAGACAAGCTAAATTCAAATATATTTTCTCTGATTATCATAGTACATGGAAAGAAACGTTGTGGGGTGGAAGGAATGACGGCAGAATCCATGATGAAGCTGTTGTGCTTCCAAACCTCTTTTTCCCTCGGCGCAGCTCCATTAGAGCCACTTGTGCAGCTTAAGCACCCAACCATAGCGCTCGAACCCCAAGCCCCACTCGCCTCCAATTTTCACATTTTTCATTTCAGGTGCACCCCGTGAGAGCTATACAGCTGTGTAAGGGTGCCTCTGCATCTACCCTAGACATTTTCGATACAAATTACGCAAAAAAAATAAAATAAATAAGGAGTCGTCACTTCATTAACAGCTTATGCATAAATCCTATCAAAACAAATATTAAAATTCAGAAAATAAAAAATATTTTAACTTTCTTTAAAAAATTATTTGACAACTAAGAGAGAACTACCACACACGAAGAAAAAACAAGTGCAGAAAAAAAAGCCACCTTCTCCCTTTCCAAATCCCATCATCGACGTATAATTGTGTGGGGCTGTAGGTTGAGACATTTATTGGTAGCAAAGTAGTACGTGATTCGTCTCAAGCAATCGAAGAAAGAAGAGATTAGTGGGAGGAGCAGCTAACACCAATCTGCAGTGCACACATTTTCAAGCGTTCCTTCTTGGAAGCGCACTATCTCTTCACTGTATAGCACAACACATTGAAGAGGTTCGATATGTTCCTTCTCCCAAAATTATATATATATTAGGAGTGGGTTGAACCTCTCGTGATCCGATGGGATATTTATCGAGTTCTTCTCACGAAGTCGCCTTCAGCTCCACTTGGATTAGGGGCTCTGCTCTAGCTCACAGCTTATTGGAATGGATTGGCAAAGTGTATCCCCGATCCAAGCTTGTATTAAGAACAAACATCAAATATTAATTGCCCCGCCAAAGTCCATCATTTTACCTCTTATCCTTTATACGTTAAAGACACTCTTTCCCATCATCCAATTACCATCGTTATAAATAATCCACAAGTAAGCATTCGTAGAATACTTTTCGTTTGCAATCCAATGAATTGCACTTATGGGAAGCCCACACCTCCTTATGGATGACCCTCCATCCACAATGATCCCACTGGAGATACTCCAATAAATCCATGACACAAAACACTGCATTAAAAAACAAACTGCCAAGAATTTTAAGTAAACATTAAATAAAAATCACTCGTGACTATTGTAAAAGTTTATGATATAAAATTGGTCATGTAAAAACAATTCCCATAGGTGCATTCACCTGCTACGCTTATTTTATGACAGGCAAACCCACAATTCGTCAAGTTCTTGTGGCCTCACGCTCTACCCGCTTTCAAAGATTAATGGAGAGCTCGCGCAGCCGCTGTCCCTCGGTGATTAATGAGAGTCAGGACCTCAAATATTGGCCAAATTACATGCAACACGTCGCCCCTGTGCTCCTTACTTTCGCAATCAACTATCACTCTTGTATATCACGCACTAATTGCTTTCACAAACAACGCCTCCAGAGCCACAACCTACTGTCCTACCGTGATGAATACACACGGAAGAAAGCGTTACTCTGTGAATTATGCAGTGGGGAAAAACTTCTATATAAATCAACAATTCAATGACTGGAAAGTAAACTGAATAAACCTTTTGTTATTTTTTAATGCAATTCTTTTCTTTTTGAATCCCAATAACTCGGTTATAACCTTGTTTTTCTACGTTGGACATACTCAAAAGTTTCTGTGCTGCTTTTCTTATTTTGTAATCTATTTTGTTATTCAAGGCTCCACATTTCAATAAGAATGAGATCCAAAGATCAATATTCTTTAAATAATAGTAAACAAACACTGGGCGAAATTTCAACTTTTCAATTGACAATCGTCGTAAAGTTATGGAAAAATGGACTTTCACAACACCTTTACAACCCGTAAAGAAACACTTTTCAATAAATTTTTAGT